>NW_019091365.1:586004-617573 GCF_001949145.1 Acanthaster planci
ATGAAGCGAAACAACGGTGGGATCACTGATCAAGATCCAGATCTGTTTGAAATAAACTGGCCCAGTAAGTAGTGCGCACGAGATAATAATGCGCACGGGTAAAGAACAATCATTGGGGTGTCCCTTTAGGAACTCCGTAGTTTCCCACCTCTCATTTTACGAAGAGGGCTATGGATTGTGCCGTACATGAAAATGTTCCCAAAGTGCTTGTATGGGTGCGGTTTGCTTATTACACAAACATCATAAGGGTCTTTAGAAGCACCTCGTTGTGCGGAATAAAGGGGCTGATCTGCATTACGGAAGCTCCCCTCCGCGGTAGTGCCGAATTCCTCCATTTTCCCCATTTCGCTGATGAAAGTGGAGAGTTGCAAGAAAACGAAGGGAGTATCACAGGAATGGAAACAAATCCAACTATCACGTCGGAAGGTGAAAGTTGGAGACAGTATAGGGACTGGTTTTTCAGCGGTCAGACTGCTAGCTGAGCGAACTAATCAGATGTGCGAAGTTCAAAGCAGTTTACAAAGCGGATCCAGTTGAACTATGAACCATGAACCTAGTAACAGTAGGCTCAATATTTCCCGGTAACTATCGAACCGAACAGAACTTTCACCTTTACACATCACTGTCTGGTAAAACAGTATGGCTGGCTGTCGGGGAAACAAAGGAATATGTCAAAATGTGTTTCAAAATCCCAGGCAGCCCATAACACACTAGAAAATAGCAAATCCTTCAAATTTTTACTAAAAGCGCACGCGATCCTCTTAAAAGTAATTGGACACCTGTACATTTATAGGTAAGCCTGATGTTAATCAAGGGTGATATTTCTGCAAACTTAGGCTGTCCATACGAATCTTTTATAGGCAACATTAGAGAGCTCCATTCGTTGAGCGCCATTTTCAGGAACCGCCCTGCTATGTGTAACAGCACAATTTGCCTCTTGTACAGTCGATATCATAATGGCGACTGGAAAATCAATCGATTCAACTCTGAAAAGGATAAGCAAGAATCACTTGGAATGCAGCATTTGCCAGGAGCGATACGACCGGCCCAAGATACTACCATGCCTCCACAGTTTTTGCGAGAAATGTCTGAATGAATACTGGACGAGCAGGCATCGTGGCGTGCCGAAAATTCCTTGTCCAGTGTGCCGTCAAGAAACAGTACTACCAGAGAAGGGCGTGTCCGGCCTCAAAACGAACTTTTTCATTACGAGTCTGATGGAAGACGTCACACTACAAGATCAAGTGGCAGATGACACGCACGCACTGACGTGCGACACTTGCGACACAGGCGAGGCGACCCACCGCTGCCTGGACTGTTCAAAGAACATCTGTGCTGGCTGCTTGCGGTGTCACAAGCAGTTCCCAGATTTACTGCACCACACGGTCGCTTCTCTGGAGGACATCCGGCAGGGGAAAGTCACGGCCAAAAAGACAAAACGAGAGGGTTATTCTGAGTGTGAGAAGCATGCGGGAGAGATGAGGCGATTCTTCTGCAAAAGGTGCGAAGAGTTGATTTGCAGAGATTGCACGGTGATAGACCATCCTAAAAACGAAGGACACGAGTATGATGACTTGAAGGCTGCTTCCTCCAAGTTGCGTCAGGTGTTCACAGACCTCCTGCCCAGATTGACTGGAAGGGAAAAACTGCTCCAAGACGCCCTAACATTTGTTCAGAAAGTGAAAGAAAAGCTTGAAAACAATGCCTCAAGGGCGATGCAGAAGGTAAGAGACACCGCTGCTACTATGAAAGCTGAAATCGACGCCGAGGTGGATGGGATTATGGATGAAATAGAAAATGTCATATCAAATCGAAACGCGGTAATTGACGGCATGGAAAAAGACGCCCAAACACTGTTGTCTAGGAGTAAGCATTCCCATGAGCTCGCGCGGGACATCACGAGCCACTCATCAGACAGTGATTTTCTTTCCCTGTATCCTGAAATCAAGCGAAATTTGCAGGCCCTCGGTACTGCTAGTCCTCCAAAGGTTGATCAAGAGCTTTCCGCACTCACGGTCATTTTAAGGCCCGTTAACTTCAGGGGTTTATGGCAACTGCAGCTTAAGGAATGCCAGTTTCCAGTTCGTCGGGAAAACAGAATTGTCACACAACCACGTCCCTAGCGGAATATTGACACGGATTAGGTATAGGTCTGAATGGATTTTTTTCAATCTTTATTTTCTTGCATTGATACATGGGCGTCAATCAGTGGGGAACGGGGGGGGGGCGTGTCCCCCTACACTTTCCAAATGGGGGGAATTGTTGTCCCCCACACTTGTTTCGAAACCTAAATGAAAAGGTATACTTATTTGATCCTGTATCTCAGACAAGCTCATTAAATGGCCCCTAACATAATACATACACATGTAAGAAGAAAAAATTACCTGAAAAATTAAACAAATGTTGCCAAAGCATTTGTTACGCCTGCATGGCTAAAGTAGCCAGAAGTTGTCTCAGATCACACCGCAGAGCATCTACACTCCAAAAGTTTCGGGGGCCTTTGAGCGGGCCCCGGACCCCATGCCGCTCAAGGCTTGGCGCTTCGCGCTTGCATTTGTTCTGATCAGGGCTATGACCCCCCCCCATTTTCAAAACGGATTGACGCCTTGCATTGATAGCTGTGAATTGCTTTGAGATAATGGCATTTAATACGTATGGAAGCAATTCATATAAATATTTATAAATCGATTAGTACTTGTAAAGGTATCATTGATAAACTTTCGGATGGAAATTTGAAATTCCATAAATTGAAATAATTGAAATCTTTGTGAATACAGTTAAGAGTCAACAAATATATGTACATAAACAAGTGACTTTGACCGTAGCCTAAAAGGAAAAACAGAGCAACACAAATACCTAACTCTCAGTGATTGTACCTGCTGAAAAGCAATCAACAGAGAGTTGATTATAATCCAAGCTTGCTTAGCAAATCATCTTTATGCTTGTCAAATTTCTATGATTATTTCTGCTGTATGAATTTTGGCAAATGAGGCCACGTTACTTGTATAAGTGCATTTAGCTCGTTTGTCCGCCAACTGTACACTGCCATACTGTGATCTAACTTTGATAATGGCCTTGTTAAGCAACGATTTTAAATGCTTAGACTGAACCTATAAGAGTTATTAATGTACAATCTTAATCATTAGGTTGGCTTTCTGTGCGTTCATATCTGTAAATTTCAAAATATAAAAAGTTTGTGTATATTAAAGTTTATGTTTTTTATCAGCAGCTTTCAATACAAAAACTTCTAAGAAGATTATTTACCCATTAAAATTTCTCTGCTCTCTACGAGCTTGCAAACACTGGATGCATACTCCTTAACTTTTTGCGACCTTCATCCTTACCTCATTTCCATAAACGTATTTTCCACTTATTTTGCACATTAATTTAGTGTGATTTGAGGGCTGTGAATGAGCAATACCATAGGCGGTAGATATTGTCCATGATTCAGGGCTTCAGTCGGAAACAAAAATGAGCACTGTGAACCTTGCATAAGACCGTACATGTATTTTGAATTTGTAGGAGTTGCTTCGAGCAAATGGGCCTGTTCCAAAGGGCTATTAATGGGGGAAGGGGGTGTCTGCCTCTTGCAGGATGTCTGACATTGGTAACCGTAAGATCCAGGTATCTTCTCTGGTTTTCACTTGAGCTTGTTTGGAAATAACGATGGAAGTATTTCTTGGATTTTCTCACCCTGTCGGGGGGATTCAGATGGTCAGCACCGTCTGGTTGCATGGCAGCACCGGTAGCGGTCATTGGTGGTGACAGCTGGCAGACGAGCACCACACATCAATGATAATGTCATTTGGAACTTTATAAGGGGTTGGGAAGTGTGACGCTTTTCCCAGTTATTTTAAAGTCCCATTTTATCAAGCTCGGTAACAGCAAACGGTCATTCCGAGCGATATTTAACATTCACACAGGAGCGAAAACCCGTTTTGCATTTATGTTACCAGCATTCCACAAAAATAGCGCACCAAGTCTAAGCAAGCCTTGACAAAGTAGCCCTGATTTCTAAACGCAGCAGCTCCTCGAGCGACCGTGCGGTTTATCCGCTCTGAAAAAAAAAATCATATGCCTCTTATTCAATGTTTTGACCGCGCAGAATGTCATTACCGGTTATCGCACGCATGTGTAAATGAGCCTTAGAACGTTTGCAGGCCTGGCACTGTTTATACCTTTCCAGTGGCTCAGAGTCAATAAACAAGGGGAATTCCCTGAATAATTGTCAATTGCCCACAAGTAGTCGCAAGTCACGAGCAATTATCTGTAGCACTAAACCATCACGTTGTGATTGGCCAACGCGTTGCAAACTCCGAGTGGAGGAGCACCATTGTGAGTCGCCCGTATTACAGTTCTACTTGAAAATCAAAGTTTGAAATGAAAAGCTGAAACATTACCGCAACGAGTTCAAACAGTGACATACAAATACACAAAATAGTCCATGGCCGATTATTTTGAATGGTGTTTAAGAACCTTTGTTTTTAGGTAGGATTTCGATCATTAGAAAAGGGCGCGAGGTTAATCATAGACTTGACTTCATCAGATTCAAATCTTGTAAAGGCTGGTCATTCCTGTAAAACGGCCTTGATTTATGAACGCTTTGATTCCATTTGTAAACTGTCTCTCTAGTGGACTTCAAGAGAGATTTATTCTGCAAAAGAAACAGACAGTTGAATATCACCCGGCAAGTTAACAACTTTGAGCGACTCACACAAGTTCTGTTGGCTTAGCCAAACCCAGATGTGACTTTGTAAATCTTGATAAAATGTCGAAAAACTGGACACAGTCCAGAACTGTGTCACATTTGTTGTCAAATCGAGAGGGAACCAAATTCTGTCTCTTAGTTCAGGATGCAAGTGAACACTGTAGGATTATACATAGACAGAAGTCCATTTGACAAACAAACCTCTATCACGGGGCGGCCATCTTGCTTTTCTACTTTCAAAGTAATGTAACCAAACTGAGGCTGGAAGGGGTAATAGTCTGTTCCCTTTTATTAGTATCTGAAGTTGAATTATTATTGCAGATGGGTATACAGGGGGCAGCAAAAGCATGGTAGCAACACGATAAAGGTCTATGGGGGATTTTTGAGCTGGATTGAAATAAATATGGGAGGTTTCTGGGTAAGACAGGAAACACACTTATGCCACCGACACCACTCTGCCAATATTAATATTGAAATGAACAAGATCAAATATTTAGTCTATAAACACTGAAATCATACATGTGCAGTTTCAAAAGCCCGAGACTGCAATAAAAAATGTGATGTAAATACTAAAATATTTATGTAATCACCAATCATTAATTGAGGCATAAATGAAACTGCACAGTGTCACATGAATACTAGTCTTCGATAGGAACTTTTAAAATTTTGAAAAGATTAAGCACACACACAAACAAGTGTAAATTTCAACAAACATACAAATGATATCAAATTCAAGATGCTGAACTATGTAAATAAGGCAACTATTGAAAGACTCTTTTAAAGGCAAGAAAAGGATAGAAATCTCTACTTCCGTTGTCTTCAGGCTTAGCCTGATTTTTTTTTTTCACTTTTACCTTTGGCTCAACACAAGTTCAGTTAAGGAGCAAAAACTACGCTTTTCTTTTAAACATAGCACCAATGTGTATGCTACCGACCCAAAGGTGGACCTTATTTCTGCATTCGAAATAACAACTTTGAAGGACACAACTCTGAGATTTCCCCAAACAATTAATTGACAACCCCGATGCTAACAAATTAGCTCAACAGAGCATTTCACTGTTCTCATTCACCCATACTAAAAATCTCTTTTTCCGCAGCTCTCATCGCGATTGCTCAAGTTTTCCCACGGCGTGGTGGGCCTCAAGTCAAGCCACGATCTTACCCTGAAGAGATCTATGTAATGTTGACATCACATTTTTGTTCACATGTATGCACTTTCCTATGGAGCGCGTGGAGGCCCACAGTCCAGGAAGGCAGAGATGTCATCAGTAGAGTGCAGTGCGCGATCACATGCATCTCATACACAAGGCGGCTAGGAAGGTCCGAGAGGCGAAGTGTACAGTACATGTACATAAAACTGTCACGCGCGACTTGCATTTCTCTCTGATTTCAGAAACATTTCACCGATTGAAAGACTCTGTAGGTCGAGAGTGGGTTTGGGTATTAAAACCACTTCGAAGCACCTACACTCTAAGGAAACTATCCGAACACTGCTTAGGAGATATCGCTTAATTACACACTAGAGGAACTTGAGGGCAAACAGTCCGAGGCAGAGTTTTAACACTGAAAGATACCCTCCGAATGGATTAGACAAAGTGTTGGGAAACGCTTGAAGGAACAAGTCATTTGCAGCTGTTCCTGGTAAATGTGTCATTAAAACCGTACGCAGCAAGAGAAAAACATTAAGCCTACACTATACGTTTCCCCTGGCAACAGAGAGACCGTTTCAGCCAAAAATCTGCTAGACGAGGTAGATATTGTGCTGAAATTCTAGCAGATTCGTAAAAGATATCTGCAGATTTTGGGGCATATCATAGAATTCTGGAATGCTTCCACAAGAATTCAGTGGCTTTCCTGTAGTCACCCAATATGGCTGCAATAGAGTCTTTGCATACTAGCCATCTTGCAGGGCAGTTCTTTCGTTCCTCAGGGAAACCTCCTTTGTACATACCCTGTGCAATAAAAGCACTGTCCTGCAAGATGGCAGCAATGCAAACCCTCAATAATGCAAGAAGCTGCCTGGATAATTCGGCAACGACAGCACCGTATTTCAGTGTGATTTAAAATGGCTTCTCTAGGTTTTCTAAAAGATTCTGATTATGAATTCGTTATGCAATGCAAGGTTATAGTCACAATGATTAAAGTTCTAATTTTACTTTTTTCAGAGCTACATTTCAGTATGTCAATATGATTACATAACCACTGAAAGGGAAAACAACCACAGTCAGGTTTGCAGGTTTCACAGATGTCACTGGCCAAGTCTGCACGTCATCATTTGCATTATTAATGAATAATTCATTAACCTTGCTAGAAGGAACTAATCCGAAGGCAGACCATGGATGAATTCAAGCTCGAAATATGTAAACAACGCAAAGCCGTTTAACAACTCCAAACTCAAATAACCCACTTGAGATGAAAACCGAGAATCCACCAGTCTGCGATTCTATGAGACGAAAATACTGTCGAGTGCTGAACATGTTTAGACCTGTTCCCCAGGGTAAGCTGTAGGATAACCAGCAGGGTACGTCGGTTGGCCGGCAGGGTACGCCGGTTGGCCGGCAGGGTACGCCGGTTGGCCGGCAGGGTACGCCGGTTGGCCGGCAGGGTACGCCGGTTGGATGGCAGGATAAGCCTGCTGACCGGCAGGGTAGGCCCCTGGTTGCCCATACGAAGCCGGTTGACTGGATTGACCGGTCGGTTGCATGGCTATAGGGGGTTGCTCCTGGGGCGTATTGGAAACGACCTGAGACGAGGCCTGCTGCAGTTGACGTTTGTTGGAGAAGTAGCGCCAGCAGAGGCGACCGACGAGGACACAGACCAGTACCCCGGCCCCGATGGCACCCAGGTGGATGACGGCAAGGATGCCGGCCTTATTACTCGCAGTGTTTTCGGTGTCAATGGTGCCATCTAGGAGGATGCACACAAGCATTCAGGTTTACACTCAACAAATAACAACCGCTATCATTTAGCATCCATTCGCTATTGAAAGAAAACTTTCACACTGCAAATACCCCAGCCAAAGATTTGAGGAAAGAAAAGGTGATTTCCTGACACCTGTTTTATTATAAACCTACAGATTAGTTCATGCTTTCAAATTTTCGAGGCGCAAAGTGTTGAAATTTTTATCAAACAAATACTGGTTATAATCCCCCGAAAAAGACCGCAGAAAAACACAGCGTGAATGATTCTGGTTTGAGTATCAAATCTTTCATTACTTTACAATAAGGACAAGTCTCTGTCATAAGAAACGTCTCAAAGTGTCGTCATTACTTACTGATGAAGAGGGTCTCATCACTGTTGTCACCACAGTTGTCATAATCATTGAATTTGAGGCTCGCATCAATGCATCGATAGTTGTCGCATTTGAATTCGTCTGCACCACAGCCCTCTGAAATTAGCGAAAGGCCTCGTGATATGAATAGCAGGTACTTAGCTGTGCGATGTTGAACGCGCTGGAGGAAATAGGGATGGGACATGTCTATGAAAAAAGTTGTAATGACTCAAAATCAATTACTCAACTTGAGTCCGATTCAAGTCGCAATTTGTGACGACTCGACTTGAGTTTCAATGAGTAAATGACCCTACACAAGTCACTGCGAGCAGATGACTCAACTTGAGTCCCTTATCAGAAGACCCGTCTCGAGTGAAAGTTAAGTAAATGAGAAAAAACAAACGTCTTTGCCAAAAATAAACATTTGCAACGACTTACAGAGCGGCTCTTTGCAATGACTTACAGAGCGGCTCTTTGCAATGACTTACAGAGCGGCTCTTTGCAATGACTTACAGAGCGGTTCTTTGCAATGACTTAAAGAGCGGCTTTTAATATTTTGGGAGGTAAAGCTTCAGCAGGCAAGTACAGTGGAAAACAACGAGGACTGAATGCAGGTCAAAATGTTCTTGTCATGTCTTATCATCAAAAGTAAGATGTGGTGTGACCACGTAGAAACCGAGGTAAAAATAATATAGAATGCCCCCAAATGACTTTCCCTTTGTTTTCACGTACCATATTGTGTTCGAATTGACTGGAGCTAAATACTTGATTCGACTCAATTTTTGGACTAATAACTCAACTTGACTATAGAGTGACTGTTTAAATGACAAGTCACTATGTTACAATGACGTCATTTGACTCAAGTCACAAAAATTAATGAGTGATTACAACTCTATAAGCTACAGACGTTAGCCACGGTTGCGACGGGCCTACAGATAAAGTAGCTAGAGCAGGGTCGAATAAATGGGCATTATTTTAAATGATTTCTGAAGTTGATTTGATTGGGATTTCGCTTGGATGGATCGGGGAAGCTTTGAAAATGATGATACACTAGGCTGTGATGGACGCAGGGATATGGAGATTCACGATTGCGCTGCGGACCCTCGTAATTTGCTCCGTTAATGATAAACTTACCGGAGGTAGGCGACTCGAAGGACGTGTAAGAGAGGACGAATCCTCTGCCTGTTCCAGATTTGTTGGTTTTGAATCTCAAAGTGACGGCATTTGTTCGAGAAACAATGCTCCTGGCAGAGGTGCCACAGATCAACCCGAGGTTTCGGGAAAGGAAATAATTCGACTTTCCCTCATAGACCCCCAGGTAGTCCTGTTTACATTTCGGTCTATCCTTGATGTCGACCCAGTCGAAGGTGAGTAGGATCCGTCGACTCGAGTCGGCGGTGATAATGAGCTTGCAGTCCATGTAGTTCCTATATTCGTGATCCCTCTGGGAGACCAGAATGCCTCCGGAACCGCCAACATCGATGGTTCCCCCGCAGTTTTGGTCCATGTATTCTGCAAAGTGTTTAAAGGGGACAGTAGAAAAACATGAAGAGAGAACATGACAAAGAACGGAGAATGAAACACTTTCTAAACGGTGCAGGGAACCCCAGTGACGGTGTCTGTGCGTATAACAAAGGCAAACCGTATCATTGTGAACACAGACCTGTAGCATGGGCATATAATGACGATCCTGTATATCATGCATGTTAAATAACAAACAACACGCTCAGAAGGTCAAGAAATCGTAATGATACACGCAGCTTTCGTACAGTGACTTTTTCTTTTTCACATTTTGTGTATCTTTGCATACTTCTTCAGTGTATGAAAAGTGTTTGAAATCCTTCTGTGCCCTTCTTGAGTACATGTACTGAAAAGGGGAGTTTTTGTTCAAGCATTGTTCAAACTTGCCCAGACAAGTGAGGGCGCTGTTGCCGTGACGTAATCAGGGAAGACGCTGTTCATTTCGCTCGTCGCAAGGCGCGCGCCCGAATAGGGAAGGGCTGATGAGGAAATAAGTCACACGGGGTCACAGATAACGACACGCAGAGCATTGTGGGTAAATTTTTGCCAGGCGCGCGAGCTCGCTCAATGCGTTACACAAGCGGCGGTTACCTCATTGCTGAGAATAATATTCTCTCTACACACTTTATTCGTTCATCCATAATTGATCAAGATAACCAATGATTTGAAAAATATCGCCAAAAGACACACGATCAGTGATACTTAGTGAAAAGATAAATTACCACACTGGGATTGTACCAAGGCCATGTTTTTATCATATAGACGACACTTTGCCTGTACCAAAGCATTGCCGTCGGCGAAACAACAAAATTCAATAACGCTTCGCTAACAGGAAGTGATAACTTCGTGCTCAAAGGTCGCGCACAATGTAGCCAATCGCAGTGCAACGCCATCAGCCCTTCCCAACGCCCTATTCGGACTGTTGGCTACGAGTGGATTCAGTTACATCGTTTCATGTCCAAGTTCTGAACCCTTAATGTGCTAAATGAAAACATTTCTAAGAAAAGGTTGCTCGCTAGCTTATACACTTACAAAGCAATAAGCTGTTAAATCAAGAAATGGAAATTTACAGCAGAAAAAATATTTAAAAATTCAAAATTTCTTGTGCACCGTAATATATCTATTTCGGGATGCATCAGTTTATTTGAATTAGCACGATCCCACACTTCTTGTTTGAGTTATGGTGCAGATGACGATCACAGAAGTGAGTCATCCGAGTATTTCGTTTTGCACGTCTGTAGCTCTGACACACTTCCTCCATTCTATGGAGACCATCAGCCTTTCTAAAAAGGGCGATGGGGACGAACGAGTGAATTGAGTGTCATGTCAAATTTAGTCCAGTTAATTTAACGATTTTCGTTGAAATCGGTTGGGCTAAAGTGTCTTGCAATCCACTGTTCTGCTGTGAAAACCTCAGAGCATCCTGTGTACGTAAATAAACCAAAGTTTACGGTAGTCTCGGTTCCAACAGCAAATGCTGAAGAATGAGCTATACAGCATTACAGGCCAGTCCGTTCATAAAAGTGGAATTTGGAAACTATTTTTATCTGCACAGCTCAGAATTAGTTTGGGGCTGATAATACGGCAAAAAAATTAATTTACACAATGCTATGCTGTACACATCTGTCATAAACTGGACAAAAATTACTAAAAAGGTGTACTAATCCACCGGAAATATAAAACAATTCAAGAAAAAACACATAAACCTTATATTTGCAATATAACAGTGCATACAAAACATGTAGGTGCTTGGAGTACAACCTCGAAGAAGTCCCCCTTCTGTCTTTGGGTTCTTCGTCTTTATGTTTCCCATGTTTTGCACAAGAAATGTTCTCTTGAAGCCAAAGACCATGCCTAATCTAGCACCCACAACCTGTCCCTTTCGTGCGATCCAGATCTGCGCGAAACAAACAGGAACCATGCAGGAACCAGTAAGTGCACTGTACAGAAGAGGGCACTTTTTAAACTTTTAAAGTTATCCAAGCTTGCTTGTTGCTGTTGCCGTCACATTATTCAGCCTGTCTTCATGTTCACTTGAAAAGTGTATTTGGTCTTTAAAACACTTTTGATGAAAGGTTTCTCGCTGGCTTATTGTGGATGCGATATACTTACACGACAAACTGTTAGCAAAATAATTGATTTTTAATTTCTTTTTTCAATTAGTGCACCATTGAGGTTACGTGCTTAGGACTGGCATCACAGTTTTGACCTTGAATTTGACCTTGAATATGCACATATCCACTATGTTAAAGACCAAACGAAAACTTCCAAAATACATATCGAACAAAACAAAAATTGAAAGTACAATTGTTCAAACATCATGGAGGAATAAGAAATGTTTAAGGTCTGCAGTGAAATAAATGTATTATGGTCCTTTCGTGAACAATATAAAAATATACTGGCAAATGTAGGCTATCTCCAAAGAGTAAATGGTAGAATTTTCCATCCATGTCTACGATGCTGTATATGCATTTAAATACACTGGCCGAACATAAAGATAGCTTACTATTAATTCTACTCACTGGGCTGAAAATAGCTCTTTTTTTAAAATCTGACTTAATAATTAATTCGTAATGGCTACAGAAACAAGACAGCTAGATCTCAAAAGAGAGCCATTTGTGTGTAAGGCTATATATTTCCCAACTCCCTAGATCATGATCTTCAAAGTTCAAATACACTGCATCAAGGTTGTATCACTGACAACGATTTTGCCATGAACGGCTCATTCAAGCAGTCACTCATAGTTTCGACAAAACGGAACATACCCGTTTCAGATAAAGAACGCGCGCTCATTTCAGAGCGGTGTATATGTAGCGCGCAATGAACCCCGCCCATGGACTATGCATGTCACACGCCAAATGCGCGCTCTGAGACCTGGAGGAGAACTGCTCAACTGCATTATGTGAGCCATGTTGCGGCTGAAGAACTGGGCTCTGCTTTCCGCTTCAACCCGGCCCTGGGATGGAATACAGGCACACAAGGGAGATCAAGCACTCCTACATTTCCTTACGTTAAATAAAATAATTAACAGAATTGAAGAAGGTGTCTGTCTCCTTACCGATGGCGTTCCCAGCTCTAACGAGCAGTATCAAAATTCCGACAGCACAAGTGATACCCGGATGAGAACACAGAGAAATCGCCATGTTGATAAATTATTTCCCTGATTCTAGACTTTCGAGACGAATTTTCTCGCTGAAGACACTCAGAACAAAGAGGTAGAACAAAGACACCGGGGCTGAAATTGTTAGAAATGTAGTACGCGCATGGGTGACCTTACGCTTTCGGTTTGTCGCTGTGTCGATCCAGCGAGTTCATGTTCACTGTTTTATAGACCGGAACATGGACGAGATTATAATCACATTATAATTATCCGCACGGTACCCAAGCTTTGCCTCCGATACTCTGTAAGCATAATAGCACACAGGTCGCGGAGGAATGTTCATGTATAGAATAATTGGTCAGCTGTCTGACCGGAACAAGAATTATTATAATTTCTGCTCACAGGCCATCGAGAACGGGTAATTGTGTGTTTGTAGTGGAAAACGAAATGATAGTGATGGATGACACTTTCTTTATCATCTGATAGGTGGAAAGGCTTGCGGTACGCAGTACCATGCGAAGGAATATATCTCTCTTATGAGTATGTGTGGTTCAGAAAAAGAGCAGGGAGTATACTCAGTGTCAGTCTCCTGACGACGGACACTGAGCACGCAGTCCGATTCGTTGAGTATACTCCCGGTTCTCTTTCTGAACCACACATACTCGTATAAATAAGAGAGATATATTCCTTCGCATGGTGCTACCACAAGCCTTTCCACCTGTTGCTGTCCTTCACCATGAATAGCCTGAAATCCCATCTGACTTTCTCCTTTTGACTTTGGGTGGACAGCTGAGGTATGTTGGGTGCACACGGACATCACCCAACGTAGAATGCAGACAGTTGTCATCAGATTCATCCATTCTTTCAAGTGACACAGTGCTCAGAGAAACTTCAGGTTAAGCTGTGTTTCAGCTTAACCTTAAGTATTGTTAAAACAACACTTTTAGTGTTATCAGAGGTCTACACCAAAATGTGTTACTTTAACACCGCTGATGTTATTTTTTACTCTTACAAGACTTGTTACAATGCACTAAAAATTTTAGCACATGGGAAAAGTATTGGAATGATCTTCTAACAGCACCGGATTTTTTTGCAGTGTGTAAAAAATAAAAAATAAAAAAATATGCAGCTTGGCCACCCGACTCCCCTCGGAAAAAATTTCTGAATCTGCCTCTGCTATCAAGGCGCGGTAGATCCGCTGCTAAATTGCATGTAACTTCGGACATCAGATTAGTTCGTTCAGCTAGCAGTCTGACCGCGGGAAATCTCAATCCCTTGTCTCTAGCTTTCACCTTCTTTCGCGATTATTGAAGTTTACCCATTCTCGGAATTGTACATGTACCTTCAGTGTTTTTGCTGCTCTCCATCTTGGGGAGAAATGGCGGAATTCGACGCTTACGAGGGGGAGAGCTTCCGCAATGTGGCTCAGGCAGGCTGTGGCATCATCATTAATTTTGCACAGCGCAAAGCGTGTGATCAGTGAACCGCATCCACACAGGCACTTTTGCCAACATTAAGGCCTGGTGCAAAATTCGCAGTAATCCTTTTCCGTTGGCATATGAGAGGATAAAAACTGCGGGTGCTGTTGAAAACTCTTTAATTTCCCGATGGGAAATCCGGGTAAAACTCGTAAGGGTAATTAATGTATTCAGTGCAGTGGCTAAGCTTTAATTTCCCTCTCTGATTAAGGTACCACAATCAATGATTCCCTTTGCTGCGCCTTGGCGTTTCCAAAATGTGAAAAAATAATATCAATTCGAAAATGTTTACGGCTATTAAATAAAGCAGATGACAAAATGAAACAAACAGAGGAAAGAACACGTCATTGGGTGTGCAGGTATTAAAACACTGCATGCTGGCATTGATGTAAAATACAATGGTGTAAAATTGAAAAGGGGGGTTAAGAGGGGAACAGAAAAATGCACAGAGACGTTCCACGCACGAAAATATGACTGGTGCCTTGCGGTGTTTACAGTTGTACGTTCTGTGTCTAAACTAGGCTGGTTTACTGCATGTAACGCCCGGAAATCATCATGTTCGTCGTCTGGATGAGTTTCAAGGTCCAATGATACAAGAAGACGGATATCTGGCGGAAACTAGTCCGTCGTCGAGAACTGATCGGCATAACACCGGAGGAATAAATCTAGGAATTATCTACCCCCATTGTTTACCTTTTTTCTCAGAGCAAGGGGTCGAATATTGCATAGGCCTATTTCATCATTAGTTCTAATGCATTCATCCCTTTAAATGTAAATGGATCCATGCGACAAGGCAGTACTATATTTAAAAAAAATCAGTGTTACCACTATTCGGTATTCCACAAATTCTATTCCATAGAACCACTAAGTATGTCGCTGGGCAGAACTTAACGCTCTGTTTTCTAAACGCAGCCGTGCATCGGCTTTGACATAACTTCAAGTTAGCCATAGCTGTTCGACGAATGCTCATTGCTTGTCGTCAGCTGGGGGTCAGGTTTACGGTGAAATTGATTGCGTCATAGGTTCCTTAGAAACGATTCATTTTGGCGTCTTCCACTGTATAGTGGGGGTAGTCCGTAGAAACCATGAATGATTTAATTGAATGCGTGCCTTCATATAGCCATTATTCTGAAGTGATTGAATCTGATGTGATGTATTTACAGAGGAAGTTTTTGAAATGCGAAGAAAATAGAAGAAAATTCAAGGTGGAAATTTAGATTTTTTTCTCTCTCAAAAATTATCCCTCTTGTTTGAATGTCGTGCTGGCCTTGCTGCGTGTCAACAACATATCCAAGATGGCGTCTTACACTTACCTACAGAGTGTGTGATTTTCCTGCTTTTGTAAAAATGATCGACTTCAAAGTCTCAAAACATCAGGAATGATCAAGTTTGGGTTTTCTGAGGTTTATTGTACTGAATATTGCGAGGTAATGTATAGCCTTAATATTGAAACGGCGTTTCATATACTTGAATTTGAGAGTGGTGGTTGTTCGATGTTCGTTGTGGTATGGTGGTGGGAGGTTAGTTGGGCCTTTACCTCCTCCTCGTTCGACGTTCGTCATTCAATGTTGGACAAATTACCGTTTGATATTTCAACGTTGAATAAGTAACCGTTTGACATTCTAGATGCACATCCTTAAAAGTGATGGAGTGCAAAAGGGATAAAAACAAACTATACCTACAGCATTTCAGGGTTTGTTTGACCCCAAAAATCCCCATCATGCCCCGGGTTGCAAGGAGTCGTCTGCGATTGAGGAAAAGAACACATCAGATTCAGTGTAATCTCTAGGCGGAGCATGGGGTTTGGGTATTTGATTTTGATTGGAGAAAAGTATGGTGCGATGTATTCACTTTTCCACTCTGGTTTGCAAGTGAAGAACTCCACCAACAAGACAAGTTAATTTCATCAAAGCTATTTTGACCATGGAAATCTGCCATTGCCCGGTTGAAATGGAGGCAACGAGGTTGCTAAAGTTACAGAAGCACTCTAAAAAAAAAACAAGTTTAGAGCTGGGGGCGTGGGATTGATATCTTTTCGATGGACTGAAATAGTTTTAGTGAAATGGCAAGTATATAAATAATAAAAAAACTGTTTTATTTCCTCAAATAATTATACTGCCGTAAAAAACCATTGCCTACATTTCATGGCTTGTTTGATCCCGAAGAACCCGTACGCTAGGTTCCCTCTACGGGAGACAGTTGCTTGTGTATACACGTACATCATTGTAAAATGGCATGTAGAATGTAAATTGGGTACATTTAATAATCATATACCTAATGGAACTCTTTCTGGCAGTTGTGTTTAGAAAAGCAGGGCACCACCGTCGGATAATGGTGAGACTGTCTTTTTGATTCTGAAAAGGTTTAGAAGAACCTGCCACCTCAGAGAATATTCTCAAAATTACATTTTATAGGCCTACAGACCGTGGCGGAACTAAGCAGAGAGAACTTGGCAATCAGTATGAAGGTGGTGCTTCTACTGGTCAGCTTCTGTCTTCTGATTGGGCGATATGAGTGTGCCCTGCCCATCGGTAAGTGAAGTGCCTATTAATCATGATCATAGTACTTGGCCACTGTATGGGATTAGTTGCACATGGTACCATGTTTATCACCTGGACGCATGCATCACTGCAATGCTCATACCATTGCCGCATTCCTTCTACAGTGACAGCATTTGCCCACACTGACGTTTGTCATTGAGTTGAATGTTTAGACTCGAGTCAAGTTATTTAGCCATTGTGACTTGAGTCGAGTCATATTATTAAAAAACTGTTACTCATTTATGGTCATTAAAAATTTGTCATTCACAAACATGCCTTCCGCTTTGGCTTTCAATGAAAGTGCAAACTGAGCCCATTTATCAAGTGAAAGATAAAAGCATTTTACAAGTTGTGGTATTTGTTATGAAGTGCAGGAGAACTCGCACGTGGACATCTCTACTTGGTCCCTGCAGTGGCATATCAGCCATAAGAAAGCAATAAATGGCCCTTGAAAGACTAATTTACTAGGAATTTTTTTTAACCGGGCTCACGCACACACCCAACACAAACGCAAAGACTATACATTCAAACAGAAATTTGTCCCAAGTGTTCAGGGAATCCTGCACCAAATGCGTAAAGCCTGTGCAGGCTCATGATGAGTTTACACCAAAGGACCATCGTCTCTGAGCAAAAATTCCCTCCCTTGTTCCTTGCTCTTCCGCACTCCAGTGCACCTGGCCGACAGCTGCAACAGCACAGTGCAGGCCAGCAACGGTGGCTTCATCGAGCCGGACAAACGCCTGCTGTACAACAGCAACCTGGACTGCACCGTGGTGCTGACTGCCGAGCAGGGCAGCCGCTTCCTGCTGCGCTTCTACCGCTTCAACCTGGAGGAGCCAGTCGGCGGCAGCTGCGTGGACCACCTGACCATTTACGACGGACTGGATAGGCTCAGCCCGCTGTCCGGGGCCCTCTGTGGCCGGACCAAGGTGGACGACATTGTATCAAGCAGCAACAGTATCACCTTGGACTTTGTGACAGACGAAGACGGGAGCACAAACGGTTTTGAGATATTCTACTCAATTTTCACTGATGGTAAGTTGAAAATCAATATGCCTTGAAATCTAAAAAGCTCAAACTTTAATATTACCTAGCTGCCTAGAAAACTTAGCAGAGAATATTCAGATATAAGAAGGTTCAAAATTCAAGTTAAAATTACAGTCAAGCAGTTTAAAAGTAAGACCTTTGTCTCTGCTTAATTATCTTAGCCTGTTACATATATTATCATTAATTATTTCTGGTAATGACACTAAAGATTCTTCAAAAAGTGCCCTAGGCACTGCAGCTCGCGAGCCTCAAGAAACCTGTAAAGAGGAGTCAATGAGAAGCAGTCACAGTTTCAGAGGTTCAGAGGTGGGAGGAAAACCCCAGAAGGCTTTGTCAGGCATGCCAGTCGCACAAGGCAGGCTGCAGCTGTGTATTTAGGACTAATGGATTCAATCTTGTGTGATCCCCTCTTGTAGCTCCTTGCACTATTGATCAGTTTGCCTGCAGCAACAGCAGGTGCATTGACGCTGCATTGAAGTGTGACAGCTACAACATGTGCGGTGACAACAGCGACGAGACAGACTGTGACGGTAAGGGAGTGTTTCCTGACTCGGAACATTTCTGCTCCTTTTTGAAACTCTGTATTTCCTCCGTTGAAGTACGCAATTCACAGGCAACAGTTTTATTCAGATCAGTTTTCTGCCAGAGCAGTTGATTTTTCTGTGTTTTTAATTTTTCTCCCCAAAGTTTGGGAATAATTGGAAAATTCGACATCGTGCAGCTCCAAATGTGCCCATCTGAAATTGAACCCTGCCTGACTTGTACGTATGGATCAGCCCAGGTTCACATGCTGACTTTGTTTCTATTCAAAACTTAAAACCGTGTCTGATCGAACTCGAGGCAAAAAGCACTGAGATAGAAATTTAATCAGCAACTGGAATTTATTTGCCCTGAACTTGGCCTGGAAATATCATGGGTGAAACTTTCTGTTGTTGAATTATCCAAGTGTGATGTTATTTCAACTGGAAGTATGTTGTGGCGCCCTCTGCTGTTCAGTCATAGCCACCTCGAGTGTGCCACGCTTTGTAAGTTAAAATCAACATGAAGCAAATTATAAAGGAACATAAAGGTATTGTGGGATCGCATTTCTGACCATTTCTTACCTTTTTGATGTCATTTATCATCATGCTCTAGTTCATTTATCATCATGCTCTAGTTCAATCCCTGCAAAATATTTTCACTTAAACAAAAGCTCTGACGTAAGTAAATGATATCTTGCGACAACCATACAAGCAGTGCCTGCAGGTGATGATTAGAGTTGTTCTAAAAATATACATTTATTACGACTAAAGATCACATCTGTGATACCCAATATTTCAAGTATCAAGAGGTCATTCTTTTTTTAAGTGGTAGAGAGTGTTGAGTGAAGAGTTATTCCATACCAAAAGACAAAGTATTCCTATGTACTTATTTCACTTTGTTATGTGCAAGATTGAGATTAAGGACAATACCGGTTATAGAATTTATGGAAGTATCTAAGGCCAATTTCAAAAACTGTCTGTATTTAAAAATAAATTCAGTTTTGTTTTGCACAGTGGTTTGTTATTTGTTTAAAGTGTGGAACAGTGCATGTTTTGCCTTTGACTGTTTGGACAAATTCCTCTGCTATCTGCAGATGTTGTGGCCGAGGACACTGGTTTGAGTGCGGCCGCCATTGCAGGTATTGTAGCTGGTTCCCTGTGTCTCATTCTCCTCATCATGGGGGTGATCCGGGCAATCATACACAAGTACCAGTCAAACCAACTGCTCAAGCAGCTGATGGACGAGATGAGCAAACAGCCCACGTCCAACGAGTACTCGGACAAGGACTTCTGGGGAGACAGCAAGCCCATTGACCAGTAGGGTAGGCACCAGCCAAACATTTACAACCTCCGAACCTAGTAGCACATAGATGAGGATTTTTGGAGGCATTAAAAATCCACTTGGGGACCAGGATAGAAAGACCTTGCAATAGATTGGTTCTGTATATGTCTTCTGGGTGTCCTCAGAAGCTCATTGTACTTTGACAGGAATCTTTTTGAAGACCTTGACAATGCCTGTTTGGGACAAGGATAAAATAGACCTTACAATGCATCTGTTCTGTAGACATTCCAACCAGGATGTCCCCCAAACCCAGGAGCACTAAAGCGAGGAGTCAATTTAGACATTTAGAGTCCAGTTAAATACATGTACTGATAAAGGCCTTGCTGTGCAGTGGTACGGGAGACGTCTCCACGTTCCCAAATGAATGTCTACAGAACCTAGGAATACTTACAGAGGACCAAATGCGCTATCTCTTTTTTACTATTCAAGCTATCAAAGTTAGGTTTTAGTTAGTAATTTCTGTGCAGTTACAACAGTAATTTTGTATGTAGCATAATGACAATATGGTGCCATTAACAGCTTGGTTGCTGGATATGGGCAAGGTATAAGTACATCAACCATTTTAATGTGTATGTTTTGTATACAAGTCACGGCACTTTGGCGGGGGAGTTTTGAAAATAGGACGACTCACTGAGGACATTGTAAATTCATGTCTATGTGTGATTAAAAGTGTTTGGATTGGCCTTCACCAAGTTAAAGGGACAGTTTCTTTTGTTAGGCCAAAATA
The DNA here is from genome assembly GCF_001949145.1 of Acanthaster planci. Next base: position 606,260 of record NW_019091365.1, read on the forward strand.
AGACTGACATGTGGGGACATTTCTCTGTCCACATAACGTCTTCGATCGCTACAGAACAGGTGAAATATCGTGGGTATGTCCCCACAGCTACGGAACCAGAATGGGTTTACTTTTTTGTTTTGAATGTTTACATGGAACACTGTTCAAATCAATCGTCCAATAAGCACTCTTATGTTGTTGACTGAGCCATGTTGTTGGAAGATCGGGTCATTCATGTAAGGCTGTATAAATGTAGCCTGACCAGACATTGGTGTGTTTTGTGAAGTGGTGAATTTTTTGCCTGACATGAAAAAGACGTTTGAAAACTCACCAACACAGCAAAAAAGAAAGGACTGTGTGCGGGAGCATGGGTACCGTGAGACATGGTCGTGAAATGTCCAGAACGTTACCAGGCTGTGTGTTCTTTTGCCTGCGTGCCATGTTCATGTAGTTGAAATTACATCCTTGACATTTTATAATTAATTGGGTTGTGGTCTTGGCTGACTCGGGACATCCGTCAGCAGGAATGGTAAAGACAACAGATGTTGTCTGATCGTCTGGTAATAGTTCATTCATACCATATGATACAAATCAAATGCCGCAGCTTCATTCCCAATAACCCTAGCCCCATACGGAGTGAAGCCAGAAATACCAAATACACAACAAAACAGAAATATGCAAAGGGGGGGGTGGACCGAAAACAAACAAAAAATTCAGTGAATCTCAATATAAAAGAAAACACGATTAAAAAAAGTCCCAAGTCACAAACCTCATGAGAAATGATGCAGTCTTCTCCACCGCACCCTTCTTTCTTTTCTATTTTTTGCGCTCCGGGATCCCAGATAAATAAACATGACGGTTTAGACTTGATATATGCCGTCACGCTTGGCCGGTCTCGTCACGTGGAACACATTATACGCATGTGTGCAAAATACAGGGCAGCGTTGCAGGCAGAATCTGGGCCAGGCGAAATGGACAAACCATGCGAGCTGGGATAGAAATAATGATTTTCAGCTCTTCTGACAACACCTCCCTCCCCCCTCTTTTTTTTTTAAACCCATTCTTCACACCGGATCGGCAAGGTACCCCGGCCCCATGGGATACATCAGACACAAATCGCACATTAAAGAAGAGACAAATTAGTTTCACATGCTCAATGAATAGCTCTGGTCGGTCCAGGTATTTAATTTTCTTTCCGATTTGAACATCTGTTGCAATGTCTCATATTTATTGGATGCTGGATGCCCGCTGCCATTTACAATTTCACAGTTTGCCTGTCTACATATTGACGCAGCGATGTATGTACATAATACTTCACCTTTGGACGTCTGTCCTACTTTCTGGAACTAAAGCCGATCGCCGAAGCTGGGCCTGCCCACACGCCAAGTATAATGATAACACAACTGAAACTCAAGTTTCCCTCAAAAAGCTACACTTCAGCTAGAAAATGGCATTTCATGCTCCGTGTACGTATCAACACATGTCAACAGAATTCATTATCTTCCGCCGTGCTGAGCAGAAAGGGTTTTAAACGCTTATCCTCATATAAATTCAACAACTGAAGCATTTTACCCGAAACAGGAATGTTTATCCAAGCTCCAGACATGTTAATGTTTAACTGCATTTCTTTCACAACCCGTTATTGAGGAAACTTGTTCAGAATATTTTGTGCACGTTGCGTTTCCCAGGCAAATGGAATATACTGGGTTTTACACCTTGCTTTTTTATCTACAAAATGAAATACCCAACCTATTTTTCTTTGAAATGTAACCTCACAAGAAATGTTAGAGTGTAGGTATTACAGTCTGTGCCAACAGCCTACGTGTCCACAGCTTAATTTGGCCATTTAGAGACACTGGGACACAATCAATACACATGGTATTCAAACTAAACACATGGTATTTTAACTAAACGTTGAACAAAAAAGCCTGTAAAAGTATAGGAAATAGCGGGTTGTTAATGAGGGTTAGAACATGACACGGTTAATGGTGCCGTCAGTGGCATAAATGTGTGCCGGAAATTGGGGGATGGGGATTTGTGTGTACCCCCACCTATCCCGGGATTTACGCCCGTGGCTGACGTTTTTACATCATGTGTGGAGCCGGCCTCGGATCTTAAATAGGAAATGTGATTTTATCTGTAAATATCGGTTCCAAAAGAAATTGTGTATTTGATTGGCGGGTGTTTGTACCAGCTGTAGATTTTGTTTCGATAAAAAGATGTTTGATTGTGACAAGAAAACTGTGTTCTTTTTTTAGAAGAAATATGTACGAAACTGCTTTCTGTCAGAGACAGCCAGCCATTTGGTGGCCTTTACATTCCAACTGAAAGGTTATTTAGGTTTTCTCAAAATTTGAAACAAATTTGTAATTTATTCTACACAGCTATGGTGTTTCAACCGTGTATACGTTACCTTCCAGTCCTTTGTTATCAGTTTGTAAGCATTTTCGAAAAAAAAAATCCGTCCATTTGTGAAAACGTGCAAAATGTAATCATTGCGAATTGTTCAAGTTCTGTCCGAATAGGACTAATAATTCTTGTAGTTCTTCAATCCGTAAGTCTTTTCTACTGTGTATTGTACAATTTTGATTTAAAAAAATTATGAAGGCAAACTGTGAATTTAGGAAGCATTTGTAACCTTTATTTATTAAAGCGGTGGACTCGGTGTTTTCATGGAAAAAATCATGTTTGGTGAGCTTGTTTGATTTGCTCGGTCAGTGTGAAGAAAAACCGAATTCGGATTTTTTTTTAATTTTATTTATCTACTCTCTCGGACGTGTCCCCCGTCTCCCCCTGTATTCCAATTAGCTAGTTCCCTCTCCGACGGCATGCCCTTATCGTCGTGTCCCCCTCCTGGCCCCTGGTGTCCCGTCTGGTTCCCATTATTCCCTCCACACGGACAACAGAGGTAACTGATACCCACTGCAGCAGCTCCTCTTGGTCTCCTGTTCCGCTTCCCGCCATAGGCACCAGACTGCCCCGGGCTACCAGCTGGCTCAGAGTGGCCTCCTGCATCAACAGTTGTCGCAGCCTTAGACCCGTTGCCACGGCAACACCCGCCAAAACTTCCCGGCGGGCGGGTCGGGCAACAACAGGAGCTGGAGGGGGCGCACCGTCCCGACTTTGCGCACGCGCGACAGGCGCAATCTCGGCAACAACCCCTGCAACAGTCCCGGAAGCAGCCGCCGAGGAGATTGCGACAGCAGGCAAGGCGCCAGGGGATGTAACCCGGTCGCCAGCACAGCCAGTAGAGCACAAATGCAGCGAAGAGTGCCCCCGCCACAGCCAGGAGAACGTCCCAGGGAAAGTCGACAGGTTCGACAACGGTTGTCACTGTCGATTGAACAAAAGGCCAAATGATTTCAGACTGTGAACCATGTGAGGTACGAAAGCTGAAGAGTATAATGGACGCAACCAACCGTCCGGAAGAACTCTCAGCCGTTTGCTGTTAATGCTGTGTCCGGCTATAGGAATAACACTCGTGTGCCAATGATTTGACTGCATCAACTTACAGCTGCAGCCACTATAGACGTTTGTCTTACTGCTGGCCACATCTTTCAAACACGACGTAGGCTCCTTTAAGTTTGAAAATTGAAATCTCACAAAAGCAGCTGTTTTCTCATTGTTTTGTGCGTATAGTATCTTTGGATCTAGTTTTTAAAAAAGAACTTACGGCTGCAGTTGGCCGGTGGCGAAGGCCGCTGGTCCGTGTTGTCCCCACAATTGTCGGCGATGTCACAGCGGACGCTTCTCGGTACACACCGCCCGTTATGACACTTCAACTCGGTCACCTCATCGGTACACGGTCCTGCAGAAACACGACCGTGAGCAATTAAATACAATGTTTTTAAACCGTAGACACTCTCGTAAGTGAACACGTTTTTTTTAAGGTACGGACCTATATAGGCCAAATAAATAAACAGTTCTCGATTCTCCAACATAATTAAATGTAGGCCTATGTTGAGAGTTTTACAATGTGGAATGCATGTACATTGTATTGTAGGGTTTTGTATCTTCCTCTTAAAAACGATTCAAATTCGCTGTATTACGTTCGTTCTGGGGGGGGGGGCGGGGGGAAATCTGCTAGTGAGTTTTCAGCCATTGACCGCATAAGTTTATTTAGGCCTACATAGGCCTACCTATTTGTATTTCAGTCCAGTTCACGCGTCAACCACCCAAAAAGTGCTGGGTTTATACTTTAAGACGTTTAGTGCTCGTGTTTATGGGATTCGGCTTGCAACTAAGCTAACGTTTCTGGGTTCCCTAGCCACTTCCCTCTAGCAATGCACCCCCTCAATGGGTGAGTAATGCTTAGTAAGTGCTACAGATCTTGTCTAGGCCTTATTTCCAACTGGAGTCCCTGTAGTGATGGCTTGTTTGTGTCATGTCCTCATCCACGGCTTAGCCATATAATGCAGCATGTTTGTGGAAACACTTGGGGAAGAAAGCACGTCGGCTTTCCCCCCGAGGAATTCGACCCTCGCATGAGGGGGCTACAGTGAGTGGAGTGGTATGGTGTTAAATTTAACCTGCATCAAAAGAGGTGGTAACCATGGTAACATTGACCGTAGCCGTTGGGTGCACGGTCAGCCGGACGGTGAGGAACTGGGTCTGGGACTCGACCACGTTGGACGGGAGGCCCAGCATGGACTGGGTGGTGCCGCAGACTGTCACGAGGTGGTTGACGTCATTGATGACGTCACCGTCCCATATTTGGAGATAGGAGCTGTTGCAGCCGGAGGGGCTGAAGAGGTCTGGCTGAGTGGAATTGGTAGCGTTGGCCGACGGTGTTGTGGGGATAACTATTGCTTCATCTACGAGAGAGAGAAAGTACTATGGTCGGTGAGGCGTGATCAGTTTATTCTGGTGCTGAAATTGCGCTCTGCGTTTTCACAATTGGTTCTGTGACATTTTGCACTAGAATTTTCGTTAAGCTTTGCTCACCCACTCATTTCCCTTCGACTAAAATGTCTGATGATATCTCTGACTATAGTTTCTCTGCAAGCTTTCGTAAACTTGTTGCTCTTGTTAAAACTTATGATGGTTGTAACTTTATAGTGGGCCAGGGTTTGTACGATGGTAGTACATAATACATCACAGCTATACGTGCGCGTTGGTGCGTGCATGCGCTGGCATCACTCGGCGACATTCTGGATTCACGCTGGATCAGACGGTTACGAAAACCAAAGCCCCGGGCGCCGCGGCATGCAGGAAGATATGGCGCTGTCTATTTATAGAAAGCGAACTGGAGTGAGCGGCGATGACTTCCATTAAAGCCCTTGTTTGCGGAGTGGGTGAGAAGAAATCATTCCTGTTTGAGTACGAGGAGAATAAAATGGAGAGACGAGATACCGCCCACACGGCCGACGTGCCTTGGTGGCAGAGATGCAAGAGAAAAGTGATGTCTGCTGGCTGGGATGTGAACCCACTTGACTTGGGGAGTTGGAGTGTGCTGCCGCTTAAATTGGAATTCATCAACCCCACCATGTGACCCGCAGTTCCATCTTGTGTTTACGTCACTCAAGGACACAGGCGTCGCGAAGGAGTGCCACAAAAGGGGGACGCTGGCCCTTCCCGCTCAGTGAAAAAAGGGAACTTTGATATAAGGGGGAGAAGAAAAAGCAGAAAGACAGGATATTGGACGAAAATGGCCGGATATACCTTGGAATCGACTCCGTTCTACCCTAGTTCCTCTACCCCCCCCGGAAAAAATTCCGGCGACGCCCATGTTCCAGAGTATCCTATGCTGTGACACATACACCTTCCAAAATAACTTTGGGTGTGGTTTTCCTTTAATTTCGGAACTTCAGCGGTTCATGTTACCCTTGAAAAATTACTGGAGAGTATACGCTTCGTAAGGACGAACTAGTTCACTGTACTGTCATCACTTTAAGCACACGCACCTTGTAAGATGAAGTACTCCTCGAAAGAGACCGCGAAAGCCTGGCTCGTTTTCAAGGCTTGCAGTACGAATGTGCACTCCGGCCGCAGGAGGTCCCCGGTTGTTGCATCTTCGAGGTTGTCATGTGAACGCAACCTCCAGGCGTCCTTCTTGTCGACGCGGTGGCCGCACAATCCTTGCATGCTGACTGCGTGACAACCATTATTGAGGTTAAATAAATCACGTTTGGTTTCAGACAGTGATGAGGAGAGGCAGTTTTTTTTTTGTGAATTTGATAAGCACTCAACTTTCAGTATTCCACTTGGGGATCCATTAAGTGTCAGGTTCTGCTTGTCACACATTTCCAGCAATGCTATACTGGTTAGTTGGGTACACTATAATTTGCAATGATGAATGGTACTACCCAATTGAAACCCTGTTTATCATTACACATAACTGTTTGGTTTTAAAGCACACTTTGTTTTGTGTTGTTATTTTTAACGACTCTGCACAAGTTATTATCTAAAGCAAACCTTTAAAGTGTAATTTGGAAGCCGGCTATAGTCTTTCACGACCCTTGATTTGTAAATGATTTTTTTCTATTTGCTGTTAGAAATTCTTGTCAACATGTCAAAATGTCCTGGCATATGCCTTGACTTTTTGGGGCGTTTTTTTTATTCAGTCTTTTTTTTTTTAAATTAGCAATGCAATTAAAAAATTCAATGTATTATCTTCCTGATACATCTTTTTTCCCCTGGACCAACAACACACGGCGTCTTGATTTCTCCCCACCTGCGACTCTAGATTCATATCCGGTGCTGTCAGCTCGCTGCGATTAAGCAGCTTCTTAATGCATGTATTCCAAAGGGGGAAAAAAGAGATAAAAAATACACCTCTTTAGCTGGTGTGAGACAGGGTGCCTACCTGCAGAGCTTTATTATATCCGCCGTCTCCAAGGTCGCTTGTAATTCACTCTCCAAGATGAGACGGTATACGGGGTAAATAATTTGAGGACATTACGCCAACGCGACATACAGCTCGCGACAGGGCCTTAACCCCATTAATGGAGTTTATTGATAATTGTAGACAACAAATTTTCAAATTAATTCAATGCTGTCGCGCAAGATCTGATGATAAATCTTACTCATATAAACTCTATATTTGCTACTATTTTAAGAACCTTCCGATAAGCTGTTCGTTTAGTAATATTCAAATTGGTAAGCCAATTTCGTGGAGATGTGTGAAACACATTTTGCACAGCTAAGAAACGAAATATAATTTGCTCTTGGATTAACTTTGCTCTTTTGAACTTACCGTGCATTCAAGTATCGATAGATTTTTAGGAAATAAGGTTACTTTTAGGAAATAAGTCGTTCATTGACATTTTGCTGGGTTGCCTAAAAAGTGCTCCAACCTTCTTCCTCCCAATGCCTGGATAAATCACTTCTTAGAGTACCTACTTACCAGTTTGTGTACTTGCACCAAGTCCATCGAGCAGCGTCGCTAAGAGCAAGATGACCAATTTTGCGTGTGATGTCTTCATGCCGACGGATTTTCTCGACTTCACTTTTTTTTTGGGGGGGGGGAAATCTCTGTACACTCAATTTACTGCTTTTTTCACAGCGACTAATTTGCCTTTAATCTACGCCTCCCCGCTGTCCTTATAGATGCAAAGCAATGTTGTCGTTTGCCAGGCCTCATGAAACACTCAAAATATTTGGGTCGTGAAGTTTTCGCCCAGTGCTCTTGATTTTGTCGATTCGCTGTACCGCTTTGTTAGCACAGAGTCAATATATTCTACCCACGGGGTACATTCCGCCAAGTCAGGAAGGCGATCACTATAGGAACATGCAGCGTGTTAAACATCTTTTACTTTTCAAAATGTCGATGTTTGCATTGTTGATTTTGACCGACGTTTAACAAAGTGCTGTTCTGTGGAATAATTAAAACAAGGCGGGAGATTTCAACAGAATGCCAAACTTACAAACATACATGCATGTTCGTTAGAATTAGTTGCACATAAATTCAGTTGGGCAACAATTTTTGGAGCGAAGAGAACGGCGCCATCTTTGAAAGTACAACCACTGTGGTGGGAATTCACCTGCAAAACAGTTCATATTATACCACCATTACTCATCTGCCTATGATGCATTAATGTGATCGCATATTTTATTCAGGGCTACTGCATGCAATATTCAACACTGATATGTAATTATGAATTCGTGATAATGAAATAATGATCGTGATCATTTGAGAAAAAGTGATACTGAGTAGTTCTTTATTACACTCCTGAATGGCTTCCATTTCATTATATAAACATACATCTCACAGGGTTTAAGGTTTAAAGGTTTGCGCGAGTGTCACTGATGTGCTTAAGAATTAGAGACACTAATTTCATCACGTGCAACCACTGAATAAGTACAACATTGATGTGCTTGCTTGCTTGCTTGCGTCCGGCAAGCTAACATGAGCAGTATTTATCGCCTCACAGTGTCCATGTCAGAGGTTGTCTGTGTAAAATCTTGTTATGAACAGGAAATCACGTCCAAAATGAGGAAGATTGATTTATCCTTTTAAAACAAAGTGGAAAATCCGTGTTACCTTTTATGACATCAATAACCCTATTTAGTGGAACCCCAAACTTACTAAGCTCGCCAAGTAATGAAACGATAACGTATATACAATTTACTGTGCAACTTTGTAGTGATGAACGCGTGCTTGTGAGAACGTTGGGTTAAATTATTTGTAACGACTGTACAGTGTGGCAAGTATATTTGTCCAACGCGCCGCAAATTATGCGTGTGTAAGCCCGTTTTTGTGATTAAATTATACATTCTATTGGCATCCGTGGAACTGCACGAAGGTATTAAATATAGCAACGCTGAGGAGACCCGTGCAGCAATGGGAGAGCCCGTGGCGGAAAAAATCGAAGAAAATTCCGCGCAGAAATCGCTTTGCAGTGCCCCCCGGGCTAGCTCCGTAGACAGGGCGAGCGGTTTTTGTTCTTGTTTTCTCCCTTCCCAAAAATTGTCATTTGTTATTCGAACAGGAAAATCTCCCTCGTTCGATTGAAACATCGAACGTTCGGCGAATTCGGGGCGCAATGGCGTTGTTGTTGCTCTACTAGTGGTTGGGGACGAGGAGCATTCGGCACGAACGGGACAGTCCCTGGTTATATCAAAAACCCGTCGTGTGGGGTACACGCGCGTCTTCTTTTCCGCTTGTGGGATAGCGAGCAATTTTATCCAGCGTCAAATCTGTTGGTCCACTGCATAGGATCTCCGGACTACACCCATAGACTTCGCTTATTTTATGCGTACATCGAAAAATCGTAGCGGACAAGGCCAGCAGTTTGATCATTTTTCTGCCTGCTAAACTCGCTCGGGCCCTTATTATGCCCGTACTCTTTTATGTGAGTATGTGTGATAGAGAGGCAGAGACGTGCACGGGCTTTTGTGCCCAATTGTAACCGATCCCTTCCAGGAAATAAGACAAAACACGACCACAGGAAGTGGCCCCTCCAAGAACGCGAGGGCGAGTTTGTCTGTCTCCCCCCGGGGAGGGTGCTCGCACCGAGCCCGTGCGCAGAGAGAAGCCTTCTCTTCCCTGCTTGCTTCGATCTCCTCGGCTGAATGTTCATCTTCCCCCCCCCACCTCGCCTCGGGCGAGAAATGGGAAAGGATGCCTTGGCGAGCGAGACGAATACGACAAGAGGTTAGGATTTGTCCGTCTGCCATAGGGGATGTAATATTAAAGCCGTGATTCGAGTACACCCAGTAACACCGTCGGAATTTCTGCTGTCTGAAACCGCGTCTATCGGAAGGTGATCAAATTATATCCTCGAAAGAAAAATTCTTAAAAATTATCCCACACCGCAAAAACGGGGATGTTAATTTAACACCCTGGGTGTTGTCAGAGTCTTCTACACTGAGTAAGCAACACGTTTTTGTAGTGCATAAATCAAATCTTGCTTTTCGAGTTTTTCTGAGAATGCATGGAATTAATCACTCCTTTTAAAAACAGAGATTGAGATAGTTTGGCCCTATCGCTGGAACCGGCAGTAGAACTGAAGACTAGAATTTAATAATCAGTAGGGCCTACCTGTATGTTGAGTGTAAATTACTTTAAAGGTCTTAATTATAAGATTTTGGCTTTTAAAAGCGCTTAGAGCGGATAACAATTGAATTGCACACTTCGTTCCTTTGAAACATAACGAATTAATGGAGAGGTTCGCGCAAGCGATGGGTGCCATGCATATTGAGAAAAGATAGTCTGGTTTCCATCTTTGCCGAACACTTTGCCGGAGTCACTTGGTGAAAAACCCGCTCAACATGGCGGCCGCCATTTCTCGCACCTAAACAGCACTCCTGTCATTGTGTGAATAAAATGGCTCAGCCGGACTTGACTTCTTTGTCAGCCCGTACACTGATAATGACTTCCATTTCGTGAATCTGTTTGTGAATCACACACACAAAAATGGAGGTCAATATTTTCATTACAGGTGAGAGGGAAGCCAATTTTTCTGCAGGCTCGCTGCATTTAATATCGCATTAGCCGAGTGCTGGCTCATCGCGTCCGATTGGATTCAAGCTCTTGAACCGTTTTGGAATTAATTCCCCGGTTGATAAACACTGCCTTGGAAATCTCATTTGAATTCGTATTGGGTCATTACGCGAAGCGGACAGCAAATACGGGGTCTGCTTATAGTCTCCGCGTGGCATTCGCACACCGATACGGATCGCATGATACGGCCGATGCCGTTACACAAGCCAGGCAGAAAGTGGAGAGAGGCAGTTTGTAGCTACAAAATCGGAGGGCCGGGCCAGGGATTCTTGTGAGCAACTTAATTACAGGACGCAAACAGGGACGAGAAGAGGACTGAGAACTCTATACAGGGTAATGATCTCGCGCGAGAGGTAAATCAATGCGCCGAGGAAATTCAACTTTCTAAATTTAGAGGCGGATTGTGTTTGGGGCGGGCTTGGCTGTCGCGAGCGCCCCGGCATCAATTGCGGGGCCCGGGGTGACGGCGGGGCAGGTGGCTGTGCCCGACCGAGCAGGTGAAGGCTCCCGCCCCGGCCACGCTCCGGTTTCTCTTCCTCCTTCTCTTTGCCAGACTTTACCTCGGATGACCAAATTAAATAGACATCTTATCAAACCAAGCAATGCGAATGAATCTGTGACAGTAAGGCGTTGCATACAGGGCAGCAGTGTAGGGTTCATCCCAGCAGGAGAATGCACTTGAAATAAGCGAAAGAGTTTAGTCTTTTTTTCTGGGAAGGATATCGGTCAAACACGGTGAAATGTTCATGGCAGACGCAGCAGTGTGACGAAGTCTGCGATTGGCACTTTTAAGTTGAAAAGGACCGGAAAGGTGTATTCCACGTTCTGGACATTTATGCTCAGTCCATCGCTGGACATTTTCACTTGGCGCACCATGTACATGAGGTATAC
>NW_019091365.1:617662-645645 GCF_001949145.1 Acanthaster planci
GTGTTAGGTAACAATAGTCTGGAATGTGTATAGGGATTGGACGTGTTGGGGGGGGTACCCCTCAGTCTCATTTCTTGCTGGGTATAATATATACAATGATACCACCGCAAACCTGGTCCTTCCACAGAACGGGTCAAACATAAAAGCCAAGAGTACGACCTCATATTTTTTTCTACGCACCTGGTCACCAATTCTGTGACCCTCATCGTCCCAACCAGTCCCTCCCCCGAAAAATGGTCAAGAATCGCGCTTGCTTGCTCGCTCCGTGAACGAAACTGGAATTTCACAGTGGAAATTTATCAAAGTCTGTTTTCAAGCATTGCATCTCTTCACCAACCAAAGTCTGTCCTGCCAAGCACCTGTGACGGGATACCGACCACATTTGTGAAAGGGGCAGTTGGGGAGAGGGGTATTTGAACATTTCCTTGTGAGTTTTCTCGGGTGTACGCCCACATTATAGGTACTTTTACACGATTTGAGGAGGAGAAATGTAATAGTCCTCTTTAAATTGAGAAAATAAAATTACAGAAAAAAAAGTATTTTGGTGCATGGTTGTCTCAGTTTGCTCGTTTGACCCCACCCGTTCCGACCCCATCTGATGGCGCCCTTGGAATTTTACTAATTTTTATTTGACATTTTTTTCAGTTTTACTCATGCTACATATCTTTTAATAATGTTTAAAAAAGAATACACAGTTAGTAGACATGTGCACTTGACATTATCACAAGTCAACCGTAATGTACATTATGGATTATGTAGCTATAGGCCTATTCAAATAACGAAAGAATTACACAACCATCTGTGAGACAATCAAGGTCAAAAATGTCGCAAGAACGAAACCTGTCCTAGACCTGCACGTCTTTGACTACCAGCTGCCGAGTCGTTACATGTTAATTATTTAGGTATTCTGATACTTAAACTATGCATAATTTATGTATGCAGATTGACAACCGTGGGGGATTGTTCGAGTGGATGGATTGTTTAAATGATATGCATGACCCGTACATGATAGCCTTGAAGGTATTTATATACTTTTCAACGCGACATCAGATGTGCACAAATGAAAGGAAGGCCTGCCCTTTATTTACAAGTTGCAATGTAAGGCCACAGACTGAATATTTCTCACGCAGATAGACTTGCTTGAAGGTCAGGGTTCCATGCTGTCGATCATCACTAACGTACCACTCCCGATGCACTTCGGCTGGGCAATTTCTAAAAATCCTTCTTTCGCGCATTTTACTTGCAAGTACATGTATAGGACACGTAGATATCGGTCTGTACTCCATTTAGCGACCGCACATTCATGTCATTGACGCAATGCGTTTATGATAAAACGGAATTGCCTCTTAACCATACCCATTGTTCACAGAGGGAAAGCGTGGATTTTGCACACTCTATTGCCAAGGGCAATGACGTATGCAGATTTTGGGCGGGGGCGAAATGGATGTTTTTTTTTCTGGCACTGATCGAGGGAATTTCTCAGTCAGCATAAAACAGAAATGAAAAAGCAACAGACACATTACTGATGGCGGCCACATTAAATTGGCCGCTGTTGAACTTCCTTGCTGTAATATCCGAAAACATGAAATGACACTCTTGTATATTTCCTTTGGGGAATCTGGCTACCAGCCTGTTCAGAAAATAATCCTGGTATATGGATTCTTCATCGTCGCACATAAATCTAGGTCCTCGGAACTCCTGGCCTAAATAACCTCAAACTCAAGCCGTCAAAACCCGGACAAGAACTCGCCGGAAAACTCGATTATTCCCTCCCCCAACTCCCGCGGCGAGGCAGATGTTTAGATGGGCTTTACTTAATCCCTTATTATTTTGTTGAAGCAATTAAAGTGATTTGGCCAAATACCAACGCCTTTTCCAAAGGTTAGGCAAACGCCTCGAGTAACCAGAGAGGTTTAAAGGATAATTAACCGGCCAAGAAGTGTTTTGTCCGGTTGTCTAGTTTTTCTGGCACCCGGCTGAACAGCATCACGAGAATAACAATTCAACAATTTCCCGCATTTTTTGTTGCATTTTTTAGAAGACTTCATACGGCAACTAAGTGCAACACTTTGTCATCATCTCGTTGTTTGTTGCATTACTCGTTTCACTGTGCTTCTTTGCTTTTTTCTGTCTGTATTTTAAGAGAAGAGGTTGGAGTAAATTTAAGTGAATTATAAATTATTGACGAGATCTGGTCCACAACGCAGCGCTCCCCTGAGCAATGAAAAGGGTGTCAACGTGTGTGTGTGTTTGTTACATTGTCTGACGTGCCGCGGCCTGGTGACAATGAATTTGCTTAGGGCGTGCGTCTAAAAAAAGTGCAATTTTCACCGTCAGACTTGTCCCGTGTTATCCATTAACCTGCTCGAAATCACAATTCGGCATGCACAGTAAACAGTATACATATTATTTCCGGCCACACTTGCATATGCAGAGAGATACAAGTCTTGCATCGTGTATAGCATCGCTGAAGATCGATATGAGATTTCAAATTTGAAATTTGACTCGCATCGCGGTGCCAACTAAAATATTCCTAACGGTGATTTTTTTTTTACTGATTCATTCTGTTTATCGAGATTTTTTTTTTAAGGTCACTTGCTTGTAAGAAATCGATACTAAGCGAGTCTCGGAGGAAACCAAACCCTTGTGACACAGTCTAACTCGAGTTCTTATATAGTCCTTTCATGCAAGTTCCTGCCAGGACACGGGAATCAGGCAAATTTAAAATACGACATCCAAGCTTTAATCCTTTGCGAAGTTGTTTGTACTATACTTGCTATGTTTGCTGCCGCTGGCTTGTCGCGAAGGCAACGTATTGTTACTGATAAGTATCTTGCTGTTAAGCCTTTATTATAATTCATTCAATTAATTCAATTTTAGTTAGCATTCTCGTCTACCAATTTGCGACTCACCATCCTAGATTTGTTACTTCTTGCTCCTTTTAGACAATAAATCTTTACTTTCAATAGTCCAGAAACATCCAGAAACAGTTTCTTCCATGCATACAAGTAATGATTTGAAATAGAAAAGACAAAATTTGATTTTAAATTACACGACTTGCTTGTCACGTGCTCTCTGTTGCCCAGTTTGAGTGATCCGCTGGGCATGTCTGGGTCTACGTGACTGCACGAGCGTTTGTAGGCAATAAGACTCTATCTCAGCTGATAATCATTCCCAGCTCATGATTAAGCATAGCAGCGGATACAGCGAGAATGATGTCAAGATGAAACGGCGCAGAGTGATTATGTACATTACAGACGCCATAGTTTTGAAGACGGGGTCTGGCTCGTAGCATAGCATCACAATACTGCGGCCACGCCAAACCACATCACCATGGGCAACCTTCTTTCTGAATGGGAGGGCATCCGTTTATGTGTCATTCGAAATTAGCGGTCGTGAGATGAATTGGTATTCAGCCTGAAGATCGTTTGTCAAAATAACCACCTGACTGAGAGATAATGTCGGTTGGACTTTTCAAAAACTGCTGCGGGCCCCTTGCACGGTCGAAGTCGAAGAGGAGGCTCAGCTGGCAAGCTTCGGTCACTTGCATGGGTTATGGCGTAATGTTAGTAACCATGGTAACGTTAATGGTAGCATTAATCGTAACAATGCGAAAGGTCTGCTTTTCGAGCGCAGTCTCTCCACGCACAAAAAACTGATACCGTGTGAAGGCCTGATGACTTCTCCGGATGAATGTCACTGAGATCAATATTCTACAGTCACCGTTCCAGCCATTTCCTAACTGAACCTAATAGAGGAAGAAGCTACAACATTCCAAAGTCGAATTTCGAAATCTCGAAATAAATTTGTACATGAATAGCCCAAACCAGTGATGAATGCCCGAACCTTACAAGAGGTCTTGATGTCGAGAGTTATTTTATTTTCGTCTGCCACGAGCGTGCTAGCTGTCTTTGCCACAGAAAGCCTAGGCCTGTGATTGAACCAAACTCTGAACAAATCGTTGTCGAGCAAATTAAACAAAAACAAATATGAAAGGAGACGATAACACAGACAGTTGCTACACTACACAGAACCTACACAACTTCACTTCAGTCTCCCAGTATCCAGCGACGGCATTTATTTCACGAATTATTTACAAATCCAAAGCCCTGCACTTGCAAACAACAGGCTTAATAAATTAATTTTAGTGCACCGATGTATAAAATACCTGACTTTCTGGCACGTCCCTGCTCTAGAGTCTAGTATAACTGTGTATAAAGTTTGTGTTTAGTACCTTTTTTTAACGAACGAACCTCCGCTACCAAATCATTACTCCAAGTATTTTACATGTTAAATAACTTGCACACTATAGGCCTACTCTGCTTTATACAGATACTTCTAAATACTAAATTTTCCAATCTTCAATTTTAATTGTACAAGGCTAATACTATAAGTCTTCCCAGGTAAAAAGAGCATTCTATCGCATCTGAAAATGAGCCGTACAAGCAGCTTTTCTTCAGGTGGTGGTCAAGCTTTAGAACAGAAATTAAAAAGACGATTTGAGGAAGCTAAGGTGCATATTATCCACGACATCAGTTACACAAACGGTGCTTTATCTTTCATCCTAATAGGCGGTATATACGCAAAGTCCATACCACGCTCGTTGTTTGCTATGCATCATCCCATAATGTAAACGTCAACACGCATACATACGTGTTTGCCAACTTTTTCAGAGCAAAAGTTTGCTTTGTTTGGCGTTTTTTTTAATTTGACGTCATCGAAAGGAAAATACACACTTACTCATTCCGCAGAGTGTGAAATACTTTGTTCATTTTTCCGAGAAACGACCTCAGTAGAATTGCCAACTGACTGTATTTGTTGCTTTGGCAACCAATCATAGAGGTGCATTAAATTAAGCTATACGTTGCACTTGATGTATTATCATTCGAGAAAGTACTTTACAGTAACAGGAAAGAGCACAATGGATATTATGAAATCATTTGAGTTTTGTTACTGCCATAACTCATGCGAATGACATCAAGAAACCCCTCTCATTTGGAATTAATAATCCAACAGTTCTTATATTCCCAACTGAGGTCAACAGAATATCTTGACATCCGATTGATTTCAATTTTAAGGTGAGTTTTCTTGATCTCTGTTGACTTAAAACGGCAGGCATTTTAACGGTGCTGCAAAACAAGCAAGCCAAATATTAATGCACAATAACCAGTGCATGATGGATAAACCATGATTTTATGATGTCTTGTCTTGTGAACTTATTTTGCCGAATTTTCTGGGGTTTTATGAAGTTAAGTCTCAGTTTGAGCCGGTTAACCAGGCAGGGACATTAAGTGTCGATGTACTCTGTCAGCATCAAGAAGATTTCGCTTCGCCTGAATAATCTGCCTTATAGCCTGCTGTTTCTTATTAGAGGGACAGATTCGTGGGCGGATCTTATTTCGCGTGGGAGGCAACCCAACGTCAAATTATCAGCATTAAAAGTCTGGCCCGCGTGTTCTGCTGGCATCAAATTACCATTCCTTCGATAGAATTGAAAAACTTCAAAGATACGATGCAATTACCAAAATAATTCTTCTAAAGCTGCGCTTGTTTCTCTGAATCCTCGCGGTTCATTTCGGACATTCAACCCGCGTTTCATTTCCATTTTGTAAGAACGGATTGGATTTTTCTCTCACGAGCCTATCCCGGGAGATCTGTGTCAGAATCCCTGCCTCCGGTGAGTATGCATAGATAAAGGCTCAACACCTGCGGAAGACAAGAGACCGATCCACCCTTCTTTGAATTTGAAGATGCTTGTCCATGAGTTGTATAATAGAAAGACACATAACGATTGATAATTGATGAATAATAATTGATTGAAGATTAGAAGTGGTGACCTCTTCCTTTATTAGTGGGTGGTACATGTATTTGATATGAAAAAAAGAAAATTATTTTGTGTGAGCTTTTGACCACTTTTTATCCTTTGATATTAGAGGACAAGCGTGGCCATTTGATGCTGCTAAGAAGGAAATATAGCACTGTCAACATGAAGGCATGCTAAGTATATTGCCAACTTAGCAGCTTCAGCATCGTGTACCACAGAAGGCACTCTGCATGACAGTTTCAATTTGGATATTCAGCCGAATAAGCTGCAGGTCTTGCACGCACGTATGCATCTACCGTGTATTAATAAGTCACAATGGGGATCATGCATGTTGTATGAACGTCTTATTTTGGCGCGCGAGAGCAATATTGGCCGGTGGAGTGATCTAGCCGCGCGCTTCGCCCAAAGGAGATAAAACACCCTTTTCCCCGCCTGATCGATTTTATGCACTAAAATTACTATAGATATATTTATGAAAGTGGCTTTAGAAGTGTAAGGTTTGAAACAAGATAGTGGCTACACTGTGTCAAATTATAAGAAAGTGACTGACGAAATAAAATGAGAATAACCACCCAAATAATTGTTTATTATGCAATACATGCATATAAATCCTCGTCATCTGATTGGTGGATCGTTGATCACGTCACTTAATTATTTGATCTATTCTTCGGTACTCGCTGATTAGAACTTCATTTCACTTGACTGGTTCCCGCCTCCGTTTCGTGTATATAAGTTAATTTGGGGTTCACAATTTGAACAGAAAACCTATATGTACTGAACGATGTCTTCCTTGGATGACGTCAAAGCAACAGCGCCCTCAGTCGTTCAGGAAAGCATGGATGATTTTAAAGGTATAAAAAAGTGCCCTTTTCAGTGCATTTAACTAAGTAGGAAAATAAAAGAGTTTTCATACATAAAAGAAGAGTAAAAAGTTGCAGGAAAATTGTGTCTAAGGAAAACTCATTGCAGCTACACTTTAATACTTGAGGGTCGTTTGTTCTCCTAACGCGAAGCGGAAATGATGCGGGTATTGTAAACAAACAATGAATGTTTTATATTTGTGCAGTGGTAAGAATATTTTCATGAGAAGACAGACGAAATGTTCCATTCCACTTGGCTTCACCTTGTCAAATGGAACATTTCGTCTGTCACCCCATGAAATTATTCTTTCCACTGTACTCATAAGTATTCATTATTTGTGTAATATCCGCGGGAAAAATAGATTTTTTGTCATCCGCTTCAACTCATCCGTCTCTTTCGAGACTTACGCACTTGACAACGCGGTATTTATGAAAGGCACTATGCACACGTTTCTCACCATATAAGAACGGCTGGTAGTTAGCGAAGCGACTTGCATTTAGCTAGTGTGTTGCCAGGATCGCGTTCAACAGCTCCATGCAGCCATCTGTACTTTTCTCACCAAACTTCATTAAAAAAAAAAGAGACTTTCTTCAATACAGCAGAATTCTGCTCGTAATTGTTCATGGCATAAAACGACATGCCCTTTTCTCTGTTCATGATATAATCGTAAGAGATGTATAGGCAAGGCACTGCAATTAGCCCGTTATTTTTGCGTGTCTAAAGTGTTTTTTTCCGGCTCATTTTTCAGGGTGAACTGGAGGGTTTGCATCGATGCGCAGCACGGCGCGACCAGAAAGACGAGACCTGCATGTGGACCACGATGACGGATATAACTCAGCGTCGGGGCGCCGCAGAACTTGTAAAGCTGGTCATGCCTGGACAAGATGCAAACGGTACTCAGAAGACGTCGGCCATCTTAGAGAAGGTCACCGAAGTTAACCCGAAACGTTTTGTCCAGTAAAAACCAATTTCTGGGTAACTCGCAAAGAAGAAGGTTCACGCGTTGTGAGAGGCCCATACTGCAGGTTTTTCGGAAAATTACACCCAATTGGATGCACCAACCGCCGGATATTTTTCTAGATAATTAACGATTCGATTACGTTCACCGATTGAACTTACTTTGGCGTCCCTTTGTCGCTTCCTTTTGCCCGTTTTCATTCACGCGATTTGAGAAGCAATGCATTTAAACATCCAGATCCGAACGTCCGACCCAAAAAAATATTTGAGTCCTATATATGTATCGTTTGTAATTATTAAAACAAATTTTGCGCCATCCGGACTACTTGGAAATGCTGATGACTGTTTCATGTACAAGGAAACAAGCTTGTACATTTTTTAGTTTAACTCAAAAGTGAAATAGCACACGAAGTGACGACCTTGTTTAAAGAATTTATTTCAGAGAGTACATTGCTCAGAAAGGGCTTACTCTATGTTTGAGTCAGAACCAAAATATTTATCAAATTGATATTGTACACGAAAGAAAGAAATATAGTTTCCTGTAGTTCATAAAATATTAACATTCAGGGATAATCTCCGGAATTAATTTTGAAAGGAAAAACTGTTCTAGTATCCACGGCAGACAAACTATACGGGAGACACGGGTGAGTAGTTCATTGCAATATTGATGAAATCCGCATCATCAAAGCAAATCCCGACCTTTTTTACCACTCTGTAAATTCAGTTTGACAAATGTTGGATTGTGGGGCGTTTTGAAATGGTCGTATTTTCCTTCTTGGGACCAAACATTCGCGACTGAATTGAACGAAATTAGACTTCCATTTCCTGGAGTTGACAACTTCACCCTATTTGAGTGATTACACTCCAAAGTTCGCCTGGACTATTGTTAAAATATACTTTTAAAGTGGCTGTTATTCCACGCGAAAAATAACACCGGAAACGGAAGTCGGGGGGGGGGCAGTGAAGGGTTATTAGATATTTGCAATTATCTTAATTGCATTATAGTTTGAATGTCGGTCTTACGTTTCATATTCATTATCCGGAAGTGATGAGTCCGACAAGAACAGCATGTCAGAAATGCCGATATGTCTCTGTTTCGTTCTTTTTTTCCAAGTGTTTCATTCAACCTACGTTAATATTTCGCGTTCCTTGATTCAGTAGAGCCCCCTTGTGACTTTGTTTCAATATTTTATGCTTGGGTTGGCCATAATGACCGTCCCAAACAGCAAGCTTTTACGGGTAATTTACATTATAATTTCTGGTTTATAAGTGTGATTTAAACATGTTTGTAATGTATAAATTAGGCGTGGGTGACCCTCCGAACTTACTGAGTTAATGTTTAGGAGTTATTTTTGTCACCACTCCGTCGTATGGACTGAAATGAAATCACTAAACTCAATCTGTCCATTTTCTTTTCAATTACTGGAGGCTCGCCACATTTACATTAGACCTATCTGCTCCTCAGGAATCTACGTCGCTGGCAGACGTTTTAAAAGTGATGAATTTTTATGGCATTCTTTTTATTGGGGAATGAATGATCAAGCCCAGTGCAGAATGTGATGACATTTCGATATTAAGAGATTTATCTACGTTGGTCATGTCGGCATTTGTATGTCATGCAATAGTCTGATGGCGGGTTATATACCAGTGCACACGAAGTTCAAACCAAGCTAGATACCAGATCTAACCTTTTTATGCATATTTGTCAACCATCTGGTATAAGCTTTTACGTAAACGTATGAGATTATGAAGTATTTATTTATGAATTATCCTTGAAGCAGCAACTACAACGCGCGAACAAAAGACAGTTTTGATGGTTGAAAATGGCGCAGGAATATAAGAATCAGTGAACCACAAAGCAACGACGCCATGCCCACTGCAGTGAAACCCGGATCACGATGGCCAACTTAACGTCCACAATTCCACAGGGACTCCAAAGACTGAAACTAAATTATTCCATTTCTACTCGAGTTAATTCGGCTTGCGAGGCAAGGACACCGATCGAGTCGACATTTGGGCGAAACGGATCGGGAACCGCCTCCGCGCACACACCGATGCCAACGACGTTGACATTTTGCAAATCGGTTGAGACATAACGCGACGAGACATTGAATCGGTTTTTAAAGGGGTGTGTCGTGGCGGGGGGAAACTTGAAGAACAGTGACACGTGCACGTTCCGTGACACATCATTCCTTTTTCATCTGAAAAATGTTAAAAAACCACGTTGTTTCAGACCCGAGTTAGGACCATAAATGGAATTTTTCCCTTTATACCTCGTTTAGAATCATTTACGCACTGCTGTTTTTTTGGGGGGAGGGCCTATAGCCTATACACAGTATCTATATCCGAAAACCAGTCACTACAGAAATTTCTCTTTGCCTAGTGCAATCATATAGCAAGGAAAATCAACATGTTAAATTCAGGAGTTTATGTTATCATAAAATGCACGCCGGGGGTGTTTGCTCGATTATATTGATTTTAGGTGTTTTTGTATGTGTTTTATTTACATCTTTTCTATATAAATTGTATTGAGGTTTATGTGTAAATAGTATGTGTATATAGGCCCCTATGTTATTGAGGATTTTCAATTTAACGGTAATTTTTGTGTCTTTAAATTTTTATGCAGTTTAAACTTAAACACAATATTTCTAACCTGCTGTGCACACCTAGACAAACTGCATCTGTGCTCGATAAGAATTCAGAGCGTTCCTTTAAACCACTCCTTTAAACCACTCAAATTGAGAACCAAACATTTTACGGTGGCCTAATTTCCCATCGGTCGTGACTGTGATATTCAGCACCGGAACATATTAAGATCCAGCCCCAGACAATGAGGTTCGCATTAAGGCCAGCGTGGGCTTATTGGAAAAAGATCCCCTGACGAATGCGAGGGATGACTTCCCAGCGAGGATCGCTCCAGCTAATAGACGCCATGATTCAGCAAGAGGGACGACCATTTTAAAGAATAAAGATGGCCAAAATCGAAAGTAATAAATTCCGATATTCATTGCCGGATCGTAGTGAAAGAAATCATGAATCGTGTAGGATAATTTCAAACGTTTTAACAGCAAATTCGTCGTCTTGTTTGCCCCCAAAAGTAAGCTGACGCAAACTTTGCCATAATGAACGTTGCATGAATGATTTGTTGTAATGAAAACGCGGTCTAATAAATAGCAACACAAGATCGAAAAAGCTGTCATCGAGATTTCACGAGAATTCAAGAGACAGTGCAAATGAGTTCAATTTTATGCGCGCAGGGGGCCCAATATAAAACATACCTAAAATGCTATGTTATAATTCTGAGCTTTATTACTTAACAGGAACGTATAGGCCTACACTATTAAATATTTGGTAGAAAATAAAATTGAAATGATAAAAAAACTTTGAAAGCTAGAATCCAAATCCAGATACGACCAGTATATACCTTTTCCAACCCGCAATATTTTAGTATCTCTTATGTGGACAACCTATTTCAATTTCCTCCGAAAATTTTACTGATGTTTTTTACCATGGTAATTAAAAACGGTATTGGACACAATGAAACCAATAATTGACAACAGCTAAAGGATAACCCAACGTTGGTAAAGAGGGTAAATTCTTGGAAGTTTTGTTCACAGAGCAAAACAAAAATAGTGAAATATCCATTTTATCGGAAATCACTTCCTGGAAAAGATGCGACTGTCACAATATCCTAAAATCATCCGTGTATTTCATTTAGAGAGGAAAGTGTATTGACCGTTGAATGTACGTGTTGTTTTTATGGCTTTATGGTCAAGGTTTGTTCTCTGTATGCATGCAAATGAAAAACAGATATGGCGTACATTATATATAGGCGTGACCTTTAAACGCACCATACCTGGAAGGCAGTTCTCGAAATGTTGTGATAAATGGTTCGAACATTGGCAGGGCAAGACGCTGCAGTTTTTTTCCTTCTTGCGCCCTCTTTTTTCTCTTTTGTTAGGAGGAAGGAAACGTGTGCAGAATTTATTCGGCGGAACACAATCCGCGACACGAACCGCCAGGTAAAATTAATGTACGGCCACAGACGAACTGCTTGCAAAGAGGGAATGGGTCGGTGCGCGGGCGTGTTGTAGAGAAAACGTTGCGCATGCCAATGGGGCAGAGGGAGTCCTCTGTGGAGGGGAAACGATTTTCGATTGGCATATTTATGCTCTTGAACCCAAATTGTTGACTGTATTATGAAAAAAACAGGCTACAGGCTAAGGATGCACTCTGCATTTGTGGCCCACTATTCCAAACCCTGAAGAACGACAGTAGCCCTGTGTGTTACGAGCTATCTGGAAAATGATAAATGCACATTTACAATGCAAACTCTACAACACTTTTAAATTTCATTGCCGTAAAATTACCAATGTTTTCTGCAGACATCGTGTTTTTTTTAATACTTTGGATAACTTTGAAGTATAAGATCCAGCAGTGGGGGAAAATTATCTACTTCAGCCTAGTTTTGAATGATGGGTTACATTTTCTAAGCAGTAATGAATACCCCTCTGTTTATATAGGAGTGCTCTTGGCTTTGAGAATTCGAATAATTTATAACCACTATGCAAGTTGGCATTCAAATAACGAACACATACCAACAGGATGAACTTTAAAGGGTTACTTTATCAGAAAAGTGACACCTTCCAGCATTTTACATCAAGTAATCAATTCAAATCCATTATAATGGTAAGGATGTTTCGAAATCAAGACTACCAACAAGGACACGTTATGACGTTACTGAGCCGAAATATTCATTCACAAATTTATCAGCACTGACTTCTCGGCGGGTGGAGCGAGTAGACCTACCCAGCACGGGCGTGTGCCAAATGAAATTTGCCGACGCACCGTCATGCAAAACGAGCGCACTATAGTCTGATTCCCAAGCCCCGACACCTACATAACGGTTTTTATTTTGCCGACAGACCATGATTTTGCCGACAAGACTAACCAATGGGGTTGTGACACCCCGACCCCCCTTCCCCTAGCGACGCCCGTGCCTACCAGATGGGAGGGGGGGTGCAATGAATATTTGTCGTATAAAGCATTTCCCTGCAGGAAACTTATTACTTTGAATTAGCAAATAGAAAGAAATTTGCGGTAACAAAAGCGTTTACTTTGCAACATACGATCTACATGGAAACGGTGCTTGGTACACGTGTTGCGCTTGCGCACATAAACGACATGCACTCAAAATGGCTAACATTATATTGTGTATGTATGCATATTAGATTTCAATCTACACTTTGCTAGAGCATTGTGACTGTGGTTAGCATTCGCACACATAAATTACGACTATGAAGCCACACTTACGCCATACCGCATATTCCTTTTTAAGGATGATTTTTCGAATACAAATTTATACACACTGTAACTGCTTATTTTGGTGCATTGGGAATGCTGTGAACATGCATTGAAATTGCAAAAACTGTTTATCGATACTAAAGGCTACCAGACTGTATAGTGGGGGGAGATTTCTGTGGGTGTATTGGGTACTGTACAGAGGGAAAGAACTAACTCGTCATGCTATCACTGTGTATATTCTCTTGTAGGAAACAGGTACCAGGCTATACCAACCTAATATAGGGCGCAGTGACGCATTATTTGGGTTATTTCCTAATGAGTTAACTTCATTATTTAACATTAAGGATTCTCATATTGTAGATTTGAATAACAAAGGTTTTGCATTATTGCTACATATTCATAATGTCATATAGGCCTACATCAATAGCGCCAGTTTGGGAAAGCAGTGCACTTTTAGAACTGAAAAAGCACTAATTTCCAATCTCACTGAGGAGGCTTGTGCATTCGATTCGATGGTAGGGTTTACATGTCCCTATTCAAAAAAAATTGCCTTGTCTAGCAACGGACTAAGTGAGTAACTCGTCGCTGTGACTTATTGGTCCATTTTTTATCGCTTTACTGGATGTTACACTTTGGACTTAAATGCCGTGTCACGTTCTTGCGTTTATCGCCTCAGTTGATTTATAAATGCTCAATGTACCCTTTTAGTCACGTGGGACGCCTTGGTCGCAGAAAGAAGCGTGGTGGGACCCACGATGTTGTGCAAAGTGGTACTTGTAGTCGGCCAATTTGTCTCTTGCAATTAACAACAGCAACCTTCGCAAACGCTACACGCACATAATCGTCACTCTAGTCCCGTTTAATAAGCACTTCGGTTGAATTAACCCGAAGAACCTTACACAGGGAAAACTGGGTACATGTGTTAATTAAAGGGGGCAGAGAGGAGCCAGCAAAGGCTGGATAAAGATTATCCCAGTTTCTGAGGCATGTGACATGGGAAGTGGCGAATTAAAATTTGAATGCACAGGTCTCCGCTAAGCAAAGATTATGAAGTAGTCCAAACTCAAGATGTTACGAGGTTATCGGTGGTAGACTATGACTCGACGAAACCCCTGAGCCATTACTCCTGTCGTACCCGGCTCTTGATTTCTCCAAGAGTTCGCTCTCTTCTGGCACCCGCGAGTTCGTGTTAAGCAACTCGAACCGCGCCGCCACCTCAGCCAGAGAGCACGACATGAGGCTGTTCCTCCTTGGAGGTGGGTAGAATGTCTCCAGCATGACTGGGCTGCGTTGGTGGGTGGAAATCTCCGGCATGGAACGCCTCCTGGCCGGTGCCGAGCCAGGGGCGGAGACGGCTTTCAAGAGGGCCCGCCTGGGGCTGAGGTGCGCCCCTCCGCCCCTCCCTCTCTGCTGAGCCAGGCCCTGCGTCATGACGGCCGGGGTGCTCTTCCTACGACAGCTGACCTGGCCTTCCTCGATAGTCTCCAGCAGGGCGGGATTGGAGCACCGTCTGGAGATGGAGTCCTCCTTCTGCAGCAAGGTAGCCGGCGCACTGTCTCTCCGGTACAAGCCGGTAGGAGCCACGGCTGCCTCCGACCTCATCTGCCACCGGATGGGCGTCACCAGCAACCGGTCTTGTAAATTCTCGATGGCTGGTGACTCCAACTCTCCCAGTGTATCTCTGTCCCGTCCTTCCCCTTCCTCCGTGACATCATTGTCCTGTCTGTCATCATCAACTGAGGAGGATTTCCCCTTTCGGCAAGACGCTGCTGTTGATGTTGCCGCTGATAATGATGATGATGACATACCAACATTGATGTCGTCTAGTGATAACGAACGAACTCTTGAGTGATCCTGCATGCTGGTTGATGGCTACACGTATCGCTTACTTACGGCCATGTGTCCGAATCATGAACGCAAAAGAGTCACTCTATGTTGATTTCCTCATTCGCTAGTCGATAATCAGGTTTCGGTCGCAGAATCGAAACTAAACTTTAAAGGGCACAGAGGGAGTAAACAGAACCAACGAAGTTATTCAAGCTGCACCATTCCACATACAAATTCCGGTTTCGGGTCGTGCCGAGGATGTTTTCAAAAAATACTCACCTAACTCATCGACATCAGATCCCACCAGATGCTGTACATTAGGCCTATCATTATTGTTCGCAGCATGGGACCACTTTGTTGTTGGTTATCTTTGAAGTGTTACCCTCCAAATTTGGCGTATTGGTTCAACGTCTACATTTGACCCCCAGGTACAACACAGAACGTCGTTTGTAGGGTTCTGGATCCATGACCAATTTCATAAACGTCGAAGCATACTCCTTGATTCGAAAAGGTTTACTGTCAAACCGTTAAACTTCGATGAGTGTTGATCGGCCGATCGTCAGACAAAAGCAGGGGGAAGTCTTGTGAATTGCGGCCTAAAATGGTGACAGGGCGTCAGTTACTCTCAAGCTTTTTTCCCCCACATCCCCGACAGACCTATTGCACAAGTCAGTAGCAGAACAACGACTCTGTAAATCTTTATTGATGAGGGCTAGAGCCGGAAAGTTATTCTCCCTGGCTATGGTGGGTCGCGTTCCCCAGGCCTCTCTTGCCGTTGTTTACTCATCCGTCAGGCCAGCGGCGGGGATAGTTGAAGCCACTCTACGGAATCTTGCAGCCGATAACGGCGTCAGATAATCACACACCACGGCAAATCGAAGTGTCCCCACGACAGCGTAACCGGGCGCAATACTCCGTGCATCTGCGCCCCTTAAGCGACGAAAGCCCATCTAGCTCCAGCCCTGCATTGTAGCGGGCGACAAACTGGAGGTCATCACTGTACCCTGTGTCGATGTTGCATGCGCACAGACTAGACACGATCGTCGCATCTCATTTTAAAGGGTTAATATTTTTCCTCTTGGGTTATTAAAATCATATGCACCAACCGATGCGTAACCAACTGTCAATGCTGTACTGCTGTGTGCATAATGGCCAGGCAGGGTCTCTTTCTTTTGCGCGGTAAATCTCGCAGGTAGGTTCTCCAGCGGTGAAGGCAGCATAGGGCGACACACCGTTGTAACGTCCACAGCGCTGACCCTCATCGCCCGATTATTAGAATGACTGGAATATCAAGGACTCCTGCCCGCCTCCGTTCATGGCCTGGCTTCCTAGACTCCCCCTACGCTCCCATCCCCTGTTACCTCTGCTTCTGAAGCCAAAGAGAAGCGATTTGCTTTACTCCAGTGTACACATCCGATGATGAGGTTGTCATTGATCGGGGGAGCTGGTCATGTGATCCACATGTCATCTGCAGTCAGCTCTCCGTCTGAGGGATGCGAGGCGATCTTGTTCCCCGGAGTTGGGGATTTTAGTCAACGTCCCTCGGGGCTGATTGGCAGGCGCGAGCCTCCTAGTTAGTGAGATGGTTTAATAATAACAATCTCGTGGGCTCTCACAAGTCAGCAATCCCGGCCGAAATGGCACACGGATGTGTTATTCGGGGACGTGCGCATACAACGCATAATCGACCGATTTATCACATCTCCGTGCATCGGAATGGCCGCGTTGAGTGTGCGGGCGCTGACGCTCAATATAAAAAAAATCCAAAGGAGAGTTAACTTAATTTGGCAGGCGTGAAGCTGCCAATCAAAGAAAAGCGCCATCTACTGCTGAGTGTGCAACAGCGTACATCAACGTGGGGATGTTAGCAATGGAAGGCTGGGGTAAGCAGAGTTGAATAAAGGCTATAATCGTGGATCTGGAGGACTTTTTCCTAAAGGGGGAAGCAAAGTCCAGTATTTCAGCAGAGGGAGCTTCCACAATGTGT
This sequence comes from Acanthaster planci, assembly GCF_001949145.1. The sequence continues at coordinate 634,423 of NW_019091365.1, forward strand.
GAAGACTACTCACCTGTCAAGACTGGCAATAAAACCATTTCTAGACAGGAAAGTTCATAGTCTATTCCAAACCGTTGTGGAACACGCCCCCCCCTCCCCGCAGTCGTGTAGCCAGGATCTGCTCTCAGAGGAGGGCATTGGGGGAGAAGGGCAAGAATCTTGTTTATTAATAGGTCTGTGTCCACACCAAAGCGCATATATCAAAACACTAAAGATGGCGTGGCAACAGGACCTCCTCCAAACATTCCAATTTTACGGGGGAGGGTCCCTCCTTTCCACCTTGGCTGCGCCACTGTGCAGTGACGCCCCTGTGCTACGAAGTAAACGTGTAACACGTACGATTCGTGTACGCACATAGACATGGACATTGAAAGATCCAGGAGCAAACAAGGCCACCCCCCCCCCCAAAAAAAAGAAGACAACATGAGAACGCTTTTTAGGGAACTATTTCAATTACGTTCCACACCAAGCGTGTACAAAGTCCCTAAATTTAAATTTAGCCCCACATCTGAGAAAAGCCGTTCAGAAGTCATCATTCTCCCAAGAAAACCCTCTCGAAAACCGTTGGTGCCGAAACTCGGTCTGGTTTCCAGACCAAAACGATTCCAACGACTTAGAGAAATTTTTAAAAATGTTAAGCGCAATCTTGAACCTTGCGCAAATTTATCGTACTCCCCTGAGTTATTATCTTATGAATGGATGTTATTCAAAGGCAGATCAACTCAGGATGGAGTAGAGCGAACAAGCCCAACACGACGGACATACTTGGTGACAAGAAGCTCGTGGTGTTTTGTCCGTCGGCCTGACCGAAGTTTACCAGCGCCTTGCTGTGTAAAGATTCGGAGCCAAGTGCGCACATACACCCGCGCACTTTTTCGTGCTGACCATGAAAATCCACTCTCATCGTATTCGGATTTCGTCCACTGAGATCCAGAAAATAATTGCGATATTGAGTGGATGTTTTAATTCATCTCAGCAAAATCAAAATGCCTCTATAAACAGAGTTGATCGCTCATATTAAAAAAAACCACACATTGGAACCGTGACACCTGCTTTGCATGGTACTGTATACGGAAATGTTTTATTACTTTTTGTTTAAATATTGTGGTAACAGACAAAGTGCACTTCAATAATTTAACTTTGGAAATTCAATAGAAAATACATAAAATATTCACTTTCATCCTGGTCTGTACACTTAGTTGCCTTGGCAACTGTCACCCAGCAATGAGCAACTTTAATGTCGGAGACAACAGAACAACACAAGGTTTTTTTTCAGTATTCTTTTTGTTTTCAGATTTGAACTTGCTACAAAAAAATACAATAATGAACATCAATTTGAGAATTTTGTTTTCAAGGAGAAGTTGGTTTCTGGAGAGGGCAGGTTTTTATCCATCAATACAAAAAGAAATTAGTTTATGTACAATAATTACAGGCCCAAAACTTATGATTTAAGCAATATGTATAAGCAGAACAGGATTTTTAAAAAGTCATGTTCAATTTAAAAAAGTCTATATTAAGCACATCTGAAGAAATTGAAAAATAAAAATGCTACGATTCCACTGATGCAGCGGACATATTTCAAATGTCTCCAATTTTTTGTTCTTTGAAATAATTTTGTAATTTTAAAGGACTTTGTTCTGGAAAGACAGGTTTTTTTTTTTTTTAGAAATGACAGAATCTCTTCTGCTTAGCCATAGACCCAAATGCTTTATACGGACACAGTGTTGGTGTTCCACGAGAGCTTGCTGCAGAAAACTATGGTGTTGGTGACGACAAAACAGCACCAGTCTGGCACAGACTGCGGTCATCCGTGAAAAACTCCCTCTGCTTTTTTTCTAAACCTGATCACAGAATGTAAAGTTGCTGTAACTCTCAAGAAGAGCACAGACCTCCACTTTTCACTCATGTGCATGTATGCCAATTTCTCATGTTCATGGGGTATTTATCACTAAACTTTCAAAATTTCAAAACAAAGTGTGATGCTTGTGTAGTTTAATTTCCCTTGGCTGTGTACCATGAAAATGCCACAGCGCCCTCGGTGGACTGCAGTAGGAACCATTTTCTTGCAAAGGTGGAATAAATGAGTATTTTTGACAACCTGATTAGCGGATACCTATTCACAGAATTACATCCACTGGATCTTAAGCATCTGAGAAGAGAAAGAGAGGAAAAAAGAACAGCTTGCATTTTCCGAATTAATAAACAACGTCATCACAATTTGTCTGCCACTCTTCCATTTCCACCAAATGAGGGCTTCATGTACAAAACAATACAGTACCACTGAAGCGCACCTGTGATGTTGCTGCGTATTTAACCTACACACATCCGTTAAAGCTGGTTTTATACTTCAAGCAACTGCAAAAACGAAGCCAAGGTGATGTTGCAAACATTTCACTTGAGTTGAAATAAGTTCAACTTGTACAAATTCACAGCAAAAACTTTTGATCTGATATCACAAAATCACATTCGTATTCGCTTCCGCACCCAGTACGCACTGGCCATTTATGTGAGAAACAAAACATGGGTTGCTGACAGAATGCTTGTACAAGATTCCACTGAAAACGTGACAAAGAACAAAGAGATTCGTTGCCTTGTTCTTTAATACATAGGACAGCCTTTTGAATTACAAGCCGTCGAGAGAAATTTCAAACCTTTTCAATAAACTCTGTGAGAGAAAACTTAACATAGACATAGGCCACTCTCATAGATCTTTAACCTTTGGACACATGTGCGCTTCTTTGAAATTTCTCACACATTCACAAATGACCTCTCGCAAATCTTCGCGTATAAACTGAATGACACTGTTTGCCGAGTTTGGAAAGAGACACATATTTTTTTCTTTGACAGTAAAGATTGAAAGTTTCCACAGAAAGATGTCACAAATACAAAGTGGCATGTGTCTGGTACCTTGGCTGTACGTACGTTTTCACACACTCTGAATGCAGGATGTAAGGATTGTTTCATCAACATTCAGATCCGACTCTTCAAGCATGCAGGGGGGGGGTGCAGGAGAAACTGTTGTCCGACAAAAATGGATTACCAGCCAAAGCTGTACATAATAAGACTGACTCTCTTCGGATTTGTTTTGCTTTAGCAAGCTTTAGCAAGTAACAGCCATGTCTGAAACGAGCTTCCGGAGCTACGGCTAGGTCTACTGTCTGCGTGTCTCCACATATTTCCAGTGCAGTGAAGACCGAGGCCTAGATCCAGACAACGATTCGGATGCAGCCAACCACTTGACGGTTCCATGAATACGGGCCTTTGGGGGTCAAGGTCATATTGCATGGCTCTGAAAGGGTTAAAGCTACGATAAGATATCGGTCTTTGCCAAAACTGGCAGTTTTCCCAGCGTTCAAGCTGAAAATGTGCATCGATTTTTCTGTCACTCCGTTATAGAAGTTGGAACGCAACTCTGCGAGACTACCTCACTAGAGGGAGCCCTTCGTACGAAATGGCATCCACCTAAAATTAAATACAACATTCTACAATTCCAAAATGACAACAATGTACTCTGTAAATTAAATAGTATGATAAAATATACCCATGATTGCTTGCAACCATAAATAAATAATTTACCAATGAACAATACATGAGCCACTGACTCCAGAAAAAAAATTTCAAACAATTTCTAGCAAAGATAACTACTCGATTATTGCTAGTCATTTACAAAGTCATTCAAGAATTGTCTCAAATTCCTGTTAACTAACATCTTTTTGATGATTTCCCAGCAACAGTTGAAATTTTCCTGTGGGACCTGTTCATTTTTTTTTTTTCCATTCACCTCGGCTGCGATACCTCTTATTCAATCAGATTTCCAGCATAAATGATGCGATGAAGATGGGCCATCAGAACTGAGAAAGAGAACTTACATACGCGATCCTTGTTACCACTCCAAATTTTTGTTACCGTTTGGTTATTATTATTATTTTTGGGGTTTTTAATGGGGGGAGGGTTGGGAGTTCATTTTACAAAAGCATCGGAACGGGGCTCGGCCAATTGAACAGGGGAATAACAGGTTGAACGGCTCTTTCAAGTGTCCTAGCTCAACAATTCTGAAAACTAACATCTGATTGGTCGAAAGGAAGAAAACAAGTCACCTGACTTGCAGCACAGTGACAAACACTCACACAGGCCCGTCAGAAATATTACAGTGTTTTGGGAAATCATCGGTAAGTGTCCATGTTGCTGCTGCTTGGTTCGAGCTGCCCCGGAAAACCAGGCCGGGTTGGTTGATCGCAGAGACAAAAAAATTAAAAGAGGGGTTGCTAAGGTGCATCGTGGGAGACACTTCACACGGGTCTACAGCGCTCGCTGGTCTTGGTGGTCTCATTTGACGGACGGCAGCATGCCTCCGTTTGGACCGTTTGAAGCCACCCAAGCTGTGAACACATCTCTGGCAAGGTTAGAAAAAAACATGAAGGGAAAACGTAAGAGTCTTTACGATCTTCTTTTCTGAGGCAAGGTGGTCAGGACAAGCACGACTGCCAAACAAGCTGACATTTAAGACATAATGGGCAGATTGCGGGTAAGGTGTGTTGCCAAAACATGGCGCTGAGGGTGTGACTGTGTTAATGGCTACCTCTGATTACATGGCGTGTACGGTTACAGTGACAAGGATATCATGTCACAATAAAGAAGGGAATAAGCCGTACCTAAAGGATATTCATACATCATACGGAGAATCCACGCAGACAATTGGATTTAGGGAAATATATTTACAGGATGTAAAAGCCAGTTTTAACAAAAAAGAGAACATCTCAGTCAGTTTTCAGTCATTTCAATTCCGCGACCCAATTTCATAAATTTAGTCAGAGGCGAGTTGGCTGACACTGGGTTTCAAATAACACGGGTTTACACAAGTCCTGCCAACGTAAACATGAAGGGGAAAAAAAAATTCCCAACCCATGAATTGTTTGATTTCAGAGTCCGAGCATGGGTTGTCTTGAGGGATGATACAGGAAACGACAGAAATTCTTAAAGATAGTTTTCTTGCCTTTGAAAACCTGCATTTAATTAATGTGCAAAAATACGAATGAATATAGAAAAAAATTCCCGTATTACGGCGCCAGATGGTTATTAAGCAAAAACAATTTTATCCATTTCCCTGGAAAACAGCACAGTAAAAACATTAAAAAAATATATATATATAACTTTACCAAGATTTGATTGAGGGTCAAACCACCTCTATGTGGGGTTGTGTCAAGGGTCAGCCTGACCTCTGACCCAGGCAGGATGGGGGTAGACCCTCCCATCTGTGTATCGTGGCCCGGTCAAGGCGTAGGGTGTCCACTCGTGCCTATATTTCGGTAGTCTGTGCACACAACAAAATGTGGGAAATATAGACACTTCTGTAAGGTCTGCAACAAAAAAGTTCCAGTTTCCCGGTCTGCAAAATGCACCTTTTTTTCGTGGAACACTTCTTGTGTTTTTAAATAACGGAATACTTTTCCGACAATTCAGCCAACTTGAAAAACAAATAATGATCATCACACCAAATGTTATCAAAAGATGAAAAACAAATCGAGTTCTTTGGGGTCTTTTTTACAATGAGAACAATGATATTTTCTATTCTACAACAACTGCACAGAAACACGACAGGTTTCACCAACTATTTCACAACCAGAATTCTGGAACTTTTCTGTCAGTCCACGAGTTGGACACCTAGCCCCTCCCCTATGCTCTGTCCCTTCTACCACAACCACGTCGATTTCATGCACGGTTTCCGACTCTCACCTGCAGTGATCCACAACACACTCATTGCTGCAGTACTCGTTGTCCCAGTCGGGACTCTCGATGCTGGGCTTGTTGCAACCGTTTCGGGTGCAGATCTGGTGACTGTGGGGCGGCATCCCGTCGATGCCCATCTGGGAAAAAAGAAAGAAGAAAACAAACCGGCGTCATTAAGTTTTCTTAGTTACATTTTTCATGCAACTCTATACTCTCCTTTAACATAAAAAAAACACCAATATGAGATCCTTTCGGGGGTTAAGTGTGATGAAATTAAAACACTTTATGAAACATTTAAAACTATTCATGCTTTTCCAGACAAGTGAGGGCACTGTTGCACAACTGTCGATCAGGAAAGACACTGCTCGGTTAACATGTTTCTTTACTCAAACTGTGAACCCCAAATTTGCTTGCGGAAAACATTTCAAAGAACTGGCCGCTCACTGACTTATTGCCATGTAAACTGACAGCAATGAATTGACAAAAGAAAAGGAAATTTAGAGCAGCGAGGTACCGGTATCAAATATTCCTTCAGATTTCTGTGTAAAAATCAGTGCATCCTTGACGTTTTCTGCCCGGAATGACATCACAGTTTTGCTCATGGCTATGGCAATCGGCATGAACAACGCAAAAAAAAAAACAAGAACACAGCAGCGTCAAAGTGCCTTTTAAAAATAGGTACATTTTCAAGGCACACAAAATTTGCAAAGCTAAAGTCATGGATTGAAAGCTGCCGAGGCTGATAAACACTGTATTCTACACAAGCTGGCAAATCGATGGTTCAAGTCAGGCCCGTTTTGTGAACTAAACCTACGATGTAGTTGACTCACAAGGCATAGGGCCCTCGTAATTATGAACACAAAGCTTTAATGCATGGTATTTGTGGGACAACAGGGGTGATGCAGCACCTCTTCTGACCGCACTCACCATGGGGTGCGCCTTGACCACCCGCTGGGCCGCCTGCATTGGGTTTAGGCCGGGCTGCATCATGGGCTTCCCCGCAGTTGTCATGGTGACCGTGATGGGCACGCCGGTCACCACGGGCTTGGGCGCTATGACTCGAGGGGCAATGTGCGCGTGCCCGGCCTGGGTAGGGGGCGCTGCGGTGCTGACCGGCGCCGCCGAGGTCTTCTTCTGTTTGCTGGGCGACTGCTCTTCGCTCTGCGTCGTGTCGACGGCGGCCTTGGGAGCAAATGTTTGAAAACGTCTTTCAATCCGCAACTGACATGGAAACGGTTCACTCATATGGTAAAGCAACCAAGAGTTGATGGTGTGAAGCAGGAAGTTCACCCGATTGTTTCTAAGACCAAAATGGAATCCTCTTCACTTCTGCGCCACTTACCTTTGATACTAAACTTGCTCTGTAGGCTGCCAACTTTTTAAGATACTCTTTCTTAGCCGTTTCTGTCCGTTGTTTGTATGCCTACAACAACAACAACAACAACAAACAACAACAAGAAAACACCTGAATCAGTGAATACAGAGCATAGAGGAAACAGACAATTTGGTTGCTTTACAATTTTCTCATCCAAGTAGAGTGTTGTGAGTTGGTGGTCATGAGGACATTAAATGATGTTGCGTGCTTCCTCCTTCCAACTTAGTTTGGACGACAGCCTTAGCTTAGATCGTAGTTGTCTCAAGGAATGGGCTGTAGTTAGCTAGGATAATGTCATCTACGGTTCCCTGCATCTCCCGAGATATGTGTGGCTACTGGAAACCAGCAACGCAACAAATCTGAGAAAAGGGGTCTAACACTAGTTCCCAGACTCGTGCATGTAGAACTGTGTAACATGACCAGGATACCAGGCATTTGAAACAGAAAATCTCCAAGCTAACTTGCGAGTAAGTCCCACTGCCAACCCACCTGCTTTTGTTCGGTTCCGAGACTGTCCCACATTGACGCCACAATCTTGGAGACCTCTCCGAAGCTGGCGTTGGGGTTCTGACCCTTGATGGCCGCCTGCGTGTCCCTGAAGAACAAGGCGTAGGCAGAGACGGGCTTCTGGGGCTCATTGGGGTCCTTCTTGCGTTTTCTCTTTGGCGGCTTTTTCTTGGTCTCCTTGCTTTCTGGCCTTTTTGCCGCAAACTATAATGCCATTGGCAGAAAGGAAGAGAAATTCAAAGTTACTTTCATCAATTATTAAATGACCAACAAAATAACAATTACGATTTTTCTGGAATTTTGGAGGCTATGACAACAGAATGAGGTCTCTCCATTATTTATCTGAAAATTCCACAATCCTAAAAACCAGACCAATATTATTTTCAGCTGCTGGACTATTTTCTTCTGAAATTTTGTATGAGGTCAAATCACCGCATGAATCATTTAATTTTGCATGAGGAAGTTTTACCTGCGCGAGTGGCGTGTTATCGTCACTGTCCTCGCTACTCTCTTGGTGTGGGGACCTTGTGTTCCCCGGACCGAGATTTTTTCCTAATGTCGGATGACTTCCCATCATGCCCTGCCCCGGCTGGAGTCCGCCGTGCATCCCGAGCTGAGAGCTGATCGCCGACTGGTTGATGGTGGAGAGCGGGCCCAAGTGTTGGCCGGAATGTGAGTCCATGGGGAACATATCCATGCCGTGTGAGACGTGGGGCATGTGGTAGGAAGGGCTGTAGATCTGGGTGGTCGTTGGCCCTGCGTGGCTGAACGACGTGGAGTGGGACGGCTGCAGCATGTCGCTCATGGTACCGAGGCTGCCGGTGGATTCCGTGATTGGGGGAATGTCCAGGTTGTGGGGCGGGAACTGCGGATTGACTGGCATGGAGGTGGTGGCCGGGTTAGGCAGCGACTCCGTCATGTGACTCAGCGGTTCTGTGAAGGCCGCGTTGGAGATGGCACTGGGGAAGTGGTTGGCAGGGTCGGTCATGGTGTGGCCATGGGTCGGAGAAGGCAAGGTCATTGCCTGCGACAGCGACTGTGACATCGACGGGGAGCACGACATCGGCGGATTGGCATGATTGACGGGCGAGGTCAGCATCTGCTGCTGGTGCTGCTGCTGCGGCGGCAGCGGGGGCGGAGTCTGATTGTTTAGGGAAGAGGGGCTGGACATGACCCTGCGGTCGTGCATGGAGTCCGTGTGGTATGGAGGAAGGGCCTGGCTACCCACTGGCTCCGAGACAGGCTGGGCTGTGAATGCGTGGTCCGTCATCGTAGTGATGTTGCTCTCCCCGATCCCTTGCGATATGGGTGGAATGTCAAACTCGTCGTCTCCAAAACTCGGAGTGTGAAATGTCTGCAAACACACAACCACACACACAAAATTCATGCAAATCAAAACAGACTAGAGGCTCATTGATGATTATCAAAACAGGGACAACAAGCAGACTGTAAACGGCACCAGGGTTCTGCAGCCTAAATGTATCAAATTGAAGCAAAAACGGGCATTTAATTCCATAGATTCAAACAGGATACAGTTCAATAAAAGGATGCCAACCAAAACGGCATCTTCACAAAACTAACACCCATCTATTGTTTCTGGATGCCAAGAACTTAGAAGTTAAATATTTGAAATCCTCAGTTTTTAAGGATTAGTATTCCCAAACTTGGTTGCTTATTAAATATTACTAAACTTTTTCCATTAACACAAAACAAGAACTCTTGTGTCAGTAAGCCAAGCTCCAAACAGTAACAAATGATATCATATCTAATGACATCAATAGACACAATACATTTGTCTTTCCTCACAGATGCTGTATTTAGAAAATATCACCGAGTGGAGCAAATTCCAAGTAGTGATAGGCACAGTAAATCATTATTTATGCATTCGTTTTATGGGCGACTCACTGTTTCGTCTAGGTCGAAGTTTAACACAGCATGCATAAGCAAATCCAGCAATTGGATAATAAATTTGGTTGGGTTTGAAAAAAAGCCATTCAGCTCTTTCCTGATTCCATACGCAAAATTGAAACTGCTTTCCCCCTCTTTTTCTTGAGAAAACTCAGGATCATTTGCTGGATTCCTCAGTGGTCACTCCATCAAATTGGAAATTTGGACATGCCAAAAAATAAACAATTACATGAATAAATTCAGTCCTGAGGAAATGTCTCAGAAGCATTCTTGTATTTCTTTAAAGTCAATTACAAAAATTACCAGTAAATCTCCAAGAGCTTCATTTACTGTTTTTACAGAAACAAGTCATAAACTTATACTCAAAGTTGTAAAAACAGACTTGGAAGCCAGCAGTTCACTTCAAAGACTCTTTGATTAAGTTTAAAGGGCCAAATGTTCTCCGATCCGAAGTTAAACACCTGTAAGTCTTTACGTCCTCAGCTCCGTTTGTTTCACGGATACTATCCATGATTGATAGAAAGAAATAAAAGTTGTAGACTTTTTGAAAAACGAACACTTTCCAACCACGCAAACGTCCCCTGTTCGGAGCCTTCGCTTTGTAGACTTACCTGAGAGGACATAGTGGTGCCGGCCACAAAATTATTGTTATGGTGGACACCGGATGAATTGCCAAAGTTAAATCCGTTTACAAAGCTGACTGCTGGTGTTTGCCCCTGCAGAAAACAAGAACGATAAAACATGCCATTATACAATTTGTATTTACACAAGAAAACCACATCAGTTTTTGTTGTTTCTCTGTTACAGACCAAGTCCTGTAAATCAGAATATTAAAAATGTTACGTAGAAGTTGACGAACAGCTTGCATTTTTATGTTTTCGACGATGCAAACTGATTTGTAAAGATTATAAGAGAAAGACTGCTTTGCACATGTATCTGTTCCAATAAATGCCACAATCAAAGTTCAAATCGCAATGGAGAATAAAAACCGGCACATAGCAAGTGTGAAACCCAAACCACTGCTGCACAATGATATGGCAATCCTGTATGCTGCCCTCTGTTGTCGAGAAATCAAGAATTATGGCCTGGCATTATGATCAATTTCTTTCTGGTTTTGGTATGCTTATTTTTCCTCAACAAGTTTTTTTCTAAACAGCGGTCATAAAAAGTCATTGATCCTGAGTAAATCAAACTAAGAGCCTTTGGGTAATTCCAGAAATTAGGGGTCCAAAAGTGTGACATTTTTGTGTGCCTGTTTCATCTGACCCTCGTCATTTGACATGGTAATATCGCCGGACTTGATTTCAAACTATTACTATTTGTTTGGCAGGTAATTTGCATTAATTTATCACTCTTGGAAATAAGAAAATGTGTTCTGAGTTTACAAAATCATGTCAGATGTGACAGGGACACAAAAAAACGGACGCCTAATTTCTGGAATTATCCCAATGCAAGCTATGTACGTGTAGATACACAGCCTCCATCAACACGTTTATTTTCCATTCCAAAATGTACACGGCTTTAACCCAACGATCACAAAGCAACATATGCCGTATCTAGTCATTCATTTATGAGGAACCATTTCATAACAGCAGCATACAATCCAAGAAAAAAACAAACCCAAAACCAAACAGAACATGAAACAAGTCACACCAAACAACATGACAAAAACAATGAATCAGTCAACTTAGGCCGTGTCCTTAACA
>NW_019091365.1:646328-659323 GCF_001949145.1 Acanthaster planci
TTTAGTGCCATTACTTTTTAACGACAAAGGAAATTACCAGAGATTAATCAATCATTTCAGAGTAGCTACACTTGCATGAACTTTGAGACAAGATGGGGTTAATAAGTGATAGCAAATCGTCAACAATGTTGACTCATTTATTATCACTGTATGGGGGAAAAGAGCACTTTTGACACAAGTATTTCTTTTATCAACAGGAATATGACAAGAAGTTTAACACTGTGACTAAATGAAAATACATGCGAAGAGATGGAAAATAAATGTCAAAAAGCAAGATAACAGCTCTGGCTTGTGATCTTGCTGTGGTGGGACGGAGTGTCGTAAGAAAAATACTCTCACAGAGAAGAAAAAGTTTATTCAGTCTCAAAATGATACTTGAATACCTATTCCTAGAAACTTACCCAAGGGATATTTTGATAGGTGACCGATTCATTAAAATCGATCACTAGTACCATCAGGCTATTATGTACACTTGTCCACTTAGAGAAATAATACTCTTAAAGTATTTTTGCAGTGTGCAATAACAAATGATCTTCCATCAAGGTTCGCCTGACAGGCACTAAGACCGTTAGTCTCCTAACTCTTGAAACAGGAAAGAAAAAAAAAAAAAAAAGGGGAAGAAAGCCTGACAACCGCATTTGCTGACGACGGACGACATCCATCCATCTCTGTCCCGAGTGCCGCAACGAACGTGATGAACTGTGCTTTGCACTTTGCTGCCAGAACTCTTTGCCTTTTTTTTTTTTCCCCTCCCTCTCTCGAGTCCTGTACATTCGCGTGTGAGCTGCTTGCGTCGCGGATTAGTCCTATTAGAGCAATCTTGTTTCAAATTGAAGACACGAGTGGGCCAGGCTGGCATTATTTCTCGTGTTCTTGTAAAGAGGCGCTTGATGAGGGGGTTGTAGCAAGGGAATTTGCTCATTAAACAACAGAATTGTTGGAAACGTCCCCAGCGCTTTGAATCTTCACCATTCCTCGTCCACTTAAAAGCACCCCGTGGAATGTTTCTTCGTGACTAGCGCGTATTTTTTGGCTGTCGAAATGTGAAGATCTGCAGTTCAAATATCCTTCAATTCCCCCGTTTCTCTCTTACAAAATCTCGCAATGTCTTTTCTCTTAAAAACCGTTGCTTCAAACCAAAGCAAATGCATTAACTGAACAATGAAAGGCGAGAACCACGCTAAAAGCCGCATTATAAACCGCGTGAAACATTCAAAAGGTTTACCATCTACAATTCTAAACATTCCAGAATGAATTCATTTGTAATCCAAGTCACTGAGTTCTGATCTGGTTTCAATTAAGTATTTTACAACAAAAAAAAAAAAAACCCCACAATGTAAACCAGGACATTTTTTATGCATACATGGACATCTTGCAGTCAAATTTCACACTCCAATTATCTCACCTGCACAAGCAATAATGTTTGTTCCTGGAATTTTTATAGTGGGGAAGAAAACAAAAGTGTTGTAAGTGTATGCGCAGGTCCTGTTTATACGAGCATAATTCTACGTTGTAAACATTAATCATTCATATGACTAACGGTCTTTCTAACTGCTGCGGATGTCACAGCGTGTTGGCAGGGGCCGGTTTCCACACGTTTGAGCCGGCCATCAGACCTGGGCTCCGGGTGGATCAGGTGGCGCATTTGGCAAGCTAATTAATATCATTCTGAGCTCTCACAAATTACACAGGTGGCTGAATATGATTGGATTTTGGGGGGCGAAGGAGGGGGGGGCAGAGGTGGATTTCTGCTCTAAGATGATGGTGTGTTTAATGGGAATACAGAGTATCTTGTCTCATCCGGATGTGGGAGAGAGGCGGAATGAGGGGCAATGGAGAAGGTTGTAGTTAAAATACATTACGGCTAATCGCCAATATACTGTCTTTGATGGTCGAAAGAGAGTGCCCAAATTAAAAAAATGATGGGCGACACAGGTTTATGATTTGCAGCATGCTGGAGAACTGCATTGTGATGTATCACTTCTAAATGTCCAAATCAACACCAATTCTGCTTTTCTAAAATATCTCGACAATTTTTACGGGCAATATCCAGCAATTCCAGCAAAGGAATCTTCACTGCATTTGTTTCAATTTTTATCCATTCTGAACAGTTTCAAGTCAAAACTAATCACAGTGCGTTTTTCTCAATACTCCTCAAACTTCCAATTCCACTGCGTATGTTTCACACACCCCGAGCATTATGGTTAATATTTGAAATCCCGAAAGCTTCATTGACATTCCGACCGAGTCATGAGAGTTTCAAAATACAATTGTTAGACTTGGAGGCTATTTCAAAATATAATAAATAGGTCAGAGTCTTTCAATGATTTCTAGAAAAAAAAACTGAATCATTCCCATGAAGAACTACTGAACGTAGGGGGGGGGAATTCAAGGGAGGACGGGAGAAAAACGGGGGAGGGGGAGAGGAATCTGAACATGACATAAGGGCTTAGCCAGAGATAACCAGCAATATTGAACGGAAGGAAAAGTGATTAAATTTCACACCTGTGTTTGCGTTGGGACAATTTGGCCGGGGCTGCCACAAAATCAATATGTTGTGATGTGTCATTGGTGATTAGGACTGCACAAGTCCTTTTGCCCGGCAGTACTCCCATCGCCACCCTACCCACTCCCCCTCCCCCCCCCAAACTCTTCAATTCAACAGAACGCTGACATGTTTCCAGTGGAGACCACAATGGATGCACCTGCCTGCAGAACAGAAAATAATTAACTTACTTTATTTAGCCGCGTGACAACAGCGTGTCTTCCCCCCCACCCAAAAAAAAAATTTACACCACTAGGTCAACTTCAAATGGGGACCATTATTGCTCGAGACTTAAATAGGAGCCCATTATTTGTTCACTCTGCTCATCCGTCTGCAAACAAATTGTCTGCGACATCCTAGGATACATGCAATTACGCATGCCAGTTCCCGAGTCTTGTGGTGTCACAATTCTTCCTAGTCATTTGTTGGTTTTCACTTTAGAAATACATACCATTCTTACGGTAGCTTTTAGTTATTGTCGTCATTTTCCAAAAGAAGCTTTCAATTCAAAGCCGTTGACATAAAATTAATCCAAACCACAGATCAATGACCTTTACTCTATTGTGACAGCTTTTTTAAGCCAAAAAACAGAGGCATAGTTGATTTTCGTTATAAATTTAAATACATGCATAAAAGAGCCAAATTTTTCACACAAACAAAGAAGTCAGGCAGACAATTTCCCAACAACACTACCATGAACCAATGCACATGTACGTGTTACTGTGGCAACACAAATGCAATTATTTGTAGACGTGAGGCGAGCGCTATGAAGCCTAACAATGATAAAATGAAATTGAGAATATTTAACTGGAGATACACAAATCCTTCGCGGTCCCTACTCCTACTACAATGGGTGGACGGGGAGGGGGAAAATCCATCGCATTTATTTTGCGCATGTGGAAAAACAAACGTGATTGACGCTGCATGGGATCTGTTTTTCTTAGCAACGCATTATTGATCAGTTTGACTAACAACGAGTGTCATGCCTCTCTCTGACCCGATAACATTTCTGTCAGAATTTTGCGGTGAATGTATGAATAATTGGCAGTTTTTCAACGGACCAATGACAACTGTCCAATAAAGGAAGAGAAACTGGACTCGGTACAAAAACAAAGATATAGACCGGTGTCTGCCATGCCATATTTTGTAAATATCAGACAAAGACACATATGGTAAGGTGTGCAATACATGTAAAAGCACTGTTCACATAAATTTTTTAAAAGAAATTTTATTCATGAATTCTAGGTGTGGAGAGATTTGTGAAGGAGACAAAAGATAGGTCAAAAAATGCCGTGCACTGTTTTTACGTTTTCTTTCACTTGATACAGCGAGGGCAAATTATCCTTAAAATAGGTACTACACCCTCGTTACCTTTAGGAACGAGACACTTTGCTTCACAATCTCTAAGAAGTAAAAAAAAAAAAAACACAAATAACTGGGTATCAACAACTTGGGCACATGAATGCGTACATGTAGATGTCTTAATTCATCGGTAACTTAATTCATGCATACTATATCATTTGAGAACAAGGACAATGCATGATTATATGTTACCCACTCTGTGAAAATGAGTCAAGAGTCACGAGAGTCACTTTGGAGTAACAAGTCCTGTAGAATAATTTTGCCCAGTGTAAATCGATAGGAACCCACATCCACAGCATTTTTCACCATGGAGTATCCACTTTCATCAGGATGCCAAACTGAGCGATACATCAAAACAAAAAACTCAATTAGCTCTTTCCAATACAAATGAAAACTCAAAAAGTGGCTCTGGTGACTCAAGACTCATTTTCACAGAGCGGGTCACATATATCAGTATGCAAGGATATAAACAGACGCAGACATGCCAACAGAGTCTTACATGTATATAACATTCCCTAGTACATACATCCCTCCTCATTCATCCTCTTCGAACTCGTTAACAAGAAAAATACAATTCCAAACTGGACCAGCCACAGACTGCATCTCAAACGCAAGCAAATACGCAGTCCAATCAAAAGACGTCAGAGTACCATAATGATACGATTTTCTTGAATTTTTACGTGCGTTCGCTCCAGGGCCAGCCTGTTCAAGAGTAATATTACATCCTGGTTAAAAAAAAAAACAACAGGGCCACACTACGTTCACACTTAAATGATTGAATCAGATGCAAATCTACACACATAAAATCTAAGAGGTGTGAAATGCATGTCAAGCGGGGGCCAACCTAAATGTGCTAAAAAGGTTTCCTCGAGATGGGCAGACACTGCAGCAGGCAGGAGGTTGGATAGTAACCTTACTTTGGACGTTGTAAACTAGAAAGTGAGGCATATTTTTAAGTAAGATGACCACAATGTCTTGATCAACTGGCGTTCAGCAATGGGCGCTGCCTCCGCATATTTCTCGTACGGTACTTTCTGCCATCTGTAAAGCTTTGAAGGCCGTTCCACAATACTTCACCAAAAAAAAAACTGTGTGCGTGGCGAGGTCTGTACGTATGACAATGGCGGATGTGAGTCGGGTCACGTGAGGGAGAGTGTGCCGTTCTGTGTTGTCAAGGTAGAACGACTGGCTGATGTCGTTTGCCGGCTAACCACTATCCCATCCATCCCCACACATCCTGTACCTCCTTCTCCGAGGCACATGCATACAAAAATCCAATCACCGGTATAATTGGCTTTCTTTGTTTGGGGCACCTGCTTTTCAGTCCCTTTTCTTTTTTTTCTTCAATTTCAATGAGGGGGGAAAAAAAAAGAAGAAAATCTGAGATGACCAACAAAAACTGTATCATCTCTTCCGCTGACTGATAACAAGAGAAAACTGTGTTTGATTGAAAGTCTTCTCTTGGGACGTAATGCAGGAAAAAGCGACATGAACGAGGGCATCATTTGGGTGCACCTGCTATGAACAATGGTAGAATGAATGAGATATCCGTGGGAATGGGGATGGGATAGGGAATTTACCACTGCATGGAAGAGTGAGACGCGAAAAAAAATGTGCCGGTAGTTTCTTTGAAAAAAAAACCCCCAAAAAACAGTTTTAGGAGAATCAATTATAATGACTTATGAAATGGTTTTTGGTTTAGGATATGAAACGGAATTCATTTCGTTTCCAGTCCTCATGAGGAGACCTTGAATAGAATGAAACTGAAACAAAATAGTGACATGAAATCAACGATAAGCTCTTTGTTTTGAATCATCCAAAAAACATCAGTTTTTCTCGCTAATCATTAATTAAACCGCAGAACACAGAGAAATTGTTTCTTTTTGTCCATACTGAAAATGCCAGGATTTCCATGTTATCTGTTACATATACATGTATTATTAAATCAATATTTGGACGGAATGTACGAGTACATGTAATAGAAGTATCTGAAAGGATGATAGCTTTGGTTCAATGCTATCAAGAAAATGAACAAAGCAGTGTTATTTAGCCCAGCCCAATAATTCAAAAGGGATCCCTTGCTTGAGAACTAATCACATTTCGACAATCACATTTGCTGAATTATTCCATATTAAACAAAGTCATTTCCTCCTGAAATTTGTTCGGCGATTTAAACGTTCCCTAAGCCACACTTTAATTTGCGCTTTAGTGGGAAAGAAAAATTGGAAGGGAAGGGGGAGTTTCCGAGAAAATTAGGCCAACACCAGTGACAACATGTGAAACGCGGCCTGCCTTAGACCAAGCCACTCGGTAACCTGCGCTCTCTGCAGCATGGGTTGCTATGGAAGCCATCAGTGATGCAAATGATCCAGGAAGATGAAGAAAAAGAAAAGTGCATCCACTTAATTCCTGGGGCTGATGATTGACAAAGCTGCAAGTGAAACACACACAATGTATTGCATCATAAGCACGCATTAGGGCTGGCGGAGCAGCAAGACTGAACATGCTAATGTACATGTACGGTCCTTCTTTCATTGAAAGGCATCCAAACACCTCCCCCCAACTCAACTAATGGAGGTCACGACTATATTTTCATGTGAATTTATTTAGACATTATATTCAGGGAACAACTCCAAAGTTACAATGCCATGGCAGACCAGTTGAAAATTTGGGATTCTAACCATGCTTTCTGAGTTACATGTATGATCTTGTCAAGTCCTGTCAAGAGACAAGACTTTGTGTTCTGAGAGAAACATTATGCTGGAGTCCAGTGTCTATGTCTGGAGCCACAACTCAAGACAAGTCCGTATTTCAGGCCAAAACTGCATGTCTAAATTTGCCCCGAACGGAAAAACTGGGCACTCCTGTTACTGAGCATATATGCATTGAAATATATATTTGCATAACAGGAAAAACGGCCTTTGTGGCGGTCAGAAGATGGCCTCACTAACCACAGGCTAAACTGCACCTTTGAGCCCATTTCTTTCAGTTTTGGAGCCAAGTTGACCCTAATTATCGCCACTGACTTGAGATGCAGACAAAGGCACTTTGCCATGTACTGTGTAGTCAGAAAGTGAAACACTCAGTTAGACACAGCATGGGAACCCATCAAGCTCATTGAGGGTTCGTTCTCATCGAGCTCGGTTGTATCTGGCAAAAATGATTGCTGCACAAATACAGGTATTATGTCATATAACATATGCAACTAACAGCTGTGAACCAGTGACCAGTTTATCTGTAAGCTCACTCACATTTTGGTTGGTTACCTTCTTGGGCCAAGCAAAACTCTTCCAGGCTCAGTATACATGTACATGTACTTCTGCATTTGCCGGCTACAGGAAATTGTTCACAAAGATTGACGATCACAGTGTATTGCAAAGAACAACCGATTGCCTCACAAGACACTTACAAAATGAAATTTCCAGTGATGTTCTGGTTCCTGTGCAACTGGTACTCCTCACATGGAAACAAAATGTGTGGTCAGTGTTTGTGACAATGCTACAATGTTACAAATGACATCCGCAAGCAAGTTCCAAATAAAAAGCGGAGCTGTGTTAAAGCTACATTTACATTTGCAACATATCTCCAAGGCAACCACTCAGAATGAAAAACCCCTTTTAGCAATGGTAATTTAGTATTATTTGTCAGGGAGATGCAGTGATACATGTATTATACATGTATTGACATTTCTTGCAGCTCCAAATAAATACAACACAAATTACGCCCAACTGGTGAAGTGTACAGTCAATATGGGTAAATGAATTTCAGGCTCTTGCGGTCAAAGATGATTATCTACCAAACAGAATCATTTAAGACGCTTAAACCTCTAAGCAGAAACATATACATGTACCTTGTCTCATGGCTGAGTGAGGAAGGGGGGGGGAAGACCACATAATAAAAAAAAAAGAAATAAAAAAAAAATAAAAAAGCTTATAACCGGCTGCCTTTCGAGTCAACGTACTTTGCTAATTCTCTTGGCAACGGCCCAGGGGTACACGGTTTGCCGGGCACGTACTATCAATGACTGCCTCCGTCGAGCATCTTAAAAAGATTACTAAATAATTGCTGCTTTGTGATATTGCTGACAACTCGCTTGAGTGTAAATGGCGCGTCGGGGGGGGGAACCAACAGAGGTTCATCCCCTGCAGACAAAATTGGGGATGTGCCAAGCATCTTATGTCTGCAATTTGTAAGTGTAATCTCATCCATTGGTTCATGTCTTAATGCCAAAAGGGAAAACAAAATTGTATATAAAGGGAGGTCACACATGTATGTATACTTGTGTGGAATAAATGACTGATGAAGCTTACCGGTTCATGTAATTTATGGTCATAGCCTTACATTACAACACGTTCATCTGACTAAGTGAATACATCAGTTTCTGAAATACATGAACGTGTAACAGCTGTCAGTAATGTTTGTACTACTACAACAAATTTTTCCTAAATAAATATTTCTGCTGAATGCAAGATTGATTTTTCACAAATGCTAGTCATATGGAGGTGTGGAAAGCACACTGTTATTATTTTATGTGCATTTTGTTTCACTTACTAAATTTCGTAAGAGTTTCAGTTTTAAAAAGGCAATTTCAAGTGCCAAGACAAGTACAGGGGCAATTAATTGAAGTCAGAGTCACTTGGACACTAATGGGAAAAACAGAATTCCTTTTACTCCGTAAATAACGATCCCTAATCCATCAGGGTCAATCTACGCACACAAAAAAGCACACAACGGCAGAATCTCTTTACATTTGCATCTTGATACTACAATCTTTCCAGTGCTGGGCACAGGGAAAAAAAAAATCCATTAGCTTTAGAGTGGTTTGCAAATTTGAACCAGTTAGTAGAAGAGAGGATGGCGGGGGGGGGGGATGATGGAACAGAATAAGAAAAAAATGGTCCCCAACATGAGAGAAGCCAACGATAGCTCGGGGGTTCATTTGCATGGCTTTCGTCCCCCTGAGGCTGTCTTGTTAATTTTCGAGGGAAGGCTCGTTTTTTAGTGCCGTCACAATGATCGTCAACAATTGGCCGTCACAGATGTCATCACTGCTTGTTGGCAAGTAGCGAAAGGAGAAAAAAAAAAAAGAAGACTTTTCAGAGGAAGGATGCGCGGGGGGGGGGGACACGGCTGGCTGAATGGAGGGAAGACAGCACTGTTGGTTTTTGCACAGGAACTCAGAGGTCCATGTTGCACTCCGGCATTGTGCTTGAAAAGAGAAGACAAGTGTAGCCCGGCATGGAATCAGCCATTACATGTTGTCACTGGCACACTAATTTGATTTTTCTAAATGAAGCTTTGATAAGGCTGTGTTTGGTTCAGGCAGGAATGAATATTTTAATTAAACGGAATAAATTTCCATTTGAGTGATTTCCTGAGCTGGTCCTTCCCTAACCTCAGTCAAACATGTAATTTGTTTTGAGTACTCCGCACGTCCCACTTGTAAGATTTAATTTGCTCTGGTGAACACCGGTAATTAGTTTCTTTTGTTTATTCAGTGTCTATCGTATAAACAAGACAGATCTTGTTCCATTGAAGCACTTTACAAACAAATGCAAGAAATATAACAAGTAAAAGAAATTTAGGTGAAATATCAAATCTATTAAAATAAAAGCAGAGCACTCATTAAAGAATACAATTTTGTATAAACACAAATGGTGAATGACTTTGAAATATTACCTTATAATTATGAAACAATGTTGAAAATCCTACACCAACAATCAATGGAAATTTTTTTTTAATGCATAAAACAATCAGTTTCACATGGCTAAAAAAGTCCAGACTAGAGTTGTAAAGTGTTATCTATCCTTCCAAACGGACAAATAATGCTTCTTTTCAAACACGAGGAGCCGTCCGGCCATTTACCTTAAAAAGCTACCGGTCAGGAATGGATCATGATAAACTCTAGACAAGCAGCCCCATTAGATAGATTGGAAAAAAGCAATCATATCTGAGTACTTAAATAAATGTGAAGGGATCATTTTAAAAGCTGTGCCCGTCCTCTCCAATGCACCCCGAATAACCCCAAATAATCTCAGAATTTCAAGGAACTTTCTCAGGAGAGCATTTAACAGAAATGTGAAGAGAGATGGATTCTTTTTCTTTGCTTTTCTTTTCATTGAACTTTAATGGGGAACAGTTTAATCACATTGAATTGACGCTTGAAAATAATGTTTAGCACTGATAAACTGAAAAGAAAAATATTATTGAAGTAAGCAAAATTATTTGACATCGATGAACATTGGTAAATTCTGATAAACATGCAAAACTAAAGCCATTAAAAAATGAAGTGCTTGGTTTTAAAGAATACAGGAGGAAAACTCCAGATATTTTCTAGTGAATAAAAAAAAAAAAAACTTCTAGAAACTTATTGTGCATTTAAAAGAAGAATAAAAAACGCAAAGGTTAAAACACACTGGGGCAACAGCCAGCCAAAGAGGATTTGCAAAGATCAGTCTTACATATCCATTTTACATGACTCCAGATTCCGGGCTCTTGTGTGCGGAGGGCCCCCGGCTTGTCAGAGCAAGGCAAATTTACCAGATGCGATAGCCGTGCACAAAAGCTCGGCATTATACAGTATGGACACCGGGGGGGATCGATGGGAAGATGTCACTGAGTAAATAAGAGAGGGATTGTGATTCCTGTTTATTCTGGATCTGCTGCTGTGCCAAATGCACCACTCAATAATTGTCAAGAGGAAGATGACCGGCCTATCGCATTCCACTCCAACGAAAAAAACAAAGCTACGAGAGAGAGAGAGAGTGGCAGTTTCAGTCCTGTCTCTCTGCCGCGGCTTTTCTTCCAGAAAAATGACGGAGAGAGCGCTCCGGGGGAGAAGCAGAACGCAACAAAATAATCCTGCGATCAATTAGGGTGTATGATCAATCTGGAAAAACATGCGAAATCAGGGATCTGTCAAGAGGTGCTTTAAGAGCACCAGTGGGGGGGGGGAGCAATGGTGGAACTGAAAGAAAAAAAAAGATTTGAGCATTAGAAAACAGGAGCACCATCCCTGAAGGGAATCGGAGTCGTCAGGATGCTCTCGAGGCATTACTCCAAGCATGATTTCCAAGCTTTCACTCACACATCAAGTGATGTACAACCCACTTGTCATACAACGTTGTGGAGGGCTTTTAGCCTTCTAAGTGTGAAAGCAGGTACGAAGCCATCCAGAGGAGAAACCAACATCAGAAAGAAAAAAAAAGTCTTGCCGATCACCAAGAACAATCTGCTGGGGGAACTACACACCCTTATGGTCCTTGCTGTATGGAAATGGACTCGCCCTTGCCCGGCATTCACCCTGTGTATCAGGGTCTCTTTCACCCGGTCTGACACTTTGTCCCCTCATCCTTGCTTGTAATGGATACCCAGGCTGTCCACAATGTATAATGCAGAATTTGAAAGTTGCCACCATTAGGAAAACATGCTCCGCACTCACGCGGCCTCTTGCACCTCTTACGGAAGTCAAGAACCCAACTGCGTTTTCCCAAACTTCGTTCAAAGATGGGCCCGCTGAAGGGGTCCAAGGAGCGCAGCAGCGCGGAGGAGGGAACGGAGGGAACAACTTGAACCCTTCAAAGTTTGTCCTCGTACCCACCAAAACAAGATGAACGCCCCTCGTTCCGGAGACTGACTGGTATTGACCCTCACCTGGCCTGCAGGTACCCGTACCAGTCTGTTTCAAAAACAAATTTCAGAAAACCTGAACAAGGCTGTTCAGGCCACACCTTTTTCTTAATATTGGACGGGGGGGCGGAGGACAAAAGATATCTTACAGAGGCAGTGTATTACGTCTTCCAGTTACTTCTCTCTCTCCCTTTCTCAAAAAGAATCTTGCGTCTGGAAAAATAATTACAATGAGAAATGCACACACACGCTTGCTACAATCAAATGTGATTAATGTACATATCAAGGACTTCAAAATGCAAACAGCCCGACACAAATAAATGTGTACCCCCCAAAAAAGTCCATACATATGCATGAGAGATAAGTAGACCCAGTAATAGATAGGGTTGTTACAAGTCACAAGAATTTACAATGCCTGACTGATTACGTGTCAAATCCAACAAGCCCTGGTAATTAGAATGCTTCCTAAATAATTGATGAATAATGAGCAATGCTCGCTGGAGTGACTATCTTGCCCTTTTTCTGTTGCCAGTTTCACTTTCACATTTCCGAAAAGAAATTTGACGTATCGATGCAAGGGAAATCAACCTGCATACCGGTAAATCTAACATGTCTGACGAAGATTTATATTTTAAGCGATTTGCACTTGGTAGAGGAGCAAATCTGTTCTGAAAACAAAATTCAGCTAAATTCTGAATTGAACCTGGCATGAAGATTTTCCTTTTTTACAAAAAAAAAAATTAATGAAATACATGTACACAAATTCTCATTACTGTGATGTACATGTAAGGCTGTGGCAGTTTAATACTCAGAATTATTTACATGTAGTGCATTACTCATCAATTACTCATGGCAGGACTCGAGTATAAGTCACAAAGACAATCAACTACATATAAAATAAACAACAGCACTGTCAGTTCCAATCATCAACGACTGTCTTACCATCGGCGGCCAATATCCCGTAGGCATTCTACTGTGGTGTCCGAGAGTGGAGCCAGCCCTGTGTAAGATCCACGCGTTACACTCTTCCGTTTGACACTTCATCCCAGACTCGGGGGGAGAAAAAATTATCAGCTGGAGATAATTTCTCAGCCCTCCAAATGAGACAAACCGATCAAATCCAGTACAACTCAACCAAAAATAACCCCCACCGAAAACCCTGAAGTCCCGAGGAGTCCTCGTTAATTAACTCCTACCTTGGTTGCTCTTGGCCGTGTAGTTTGGGCAATCTGGGATGCAGGCCCACTAGTGGTGTGCGTATGTGCGTGAGCCCTCGCAACACAGCCACAGGTTGGATATATACGACACAATCAGGAGCATGCCGTGTACATTAAAACCTCTTGCCACAACACGATGTGTATAACAATCAATCAGAGACTACGGCGGAGGAGGCAGGGGGGGGGAGGAGAGAGCCCAAGCGGGAGACGGGGGGGGGAGATACACGGCAACGATACGGCGG
>NW_019091365.1:659363-709273 GCF_001949145.1 Acanthaster planci
GGGGGGGGGGAGATACACGGCAACGATACGGCGGAGATGCTACACACTGCCGCTGACCTTGGTCCGTAGCCAATGGCATCGCATCATACAAATTGTATGCCTCATCCCCTTGCATGCCGTGGTTGAGTCATCATTTACACACTCTTCGTTTCTACATGTGCATACGGACGTACGTACGGCCACTCCAACCATAAATTCTGTTTCCGGTGCCTTCAGGAGTTTCTTCCTTTCAGGGAAATGCTGACGCATGATGGCAGAACAAGGCAAATGGCAAATGGCAAATGGCGGAACAGAGAACAAAAATGATGAGATGTCTTTTAAATGAAATCGTACAACTGCTGTAAATTGGAGTTTTTAATTCCTCACACTAGGAGAAACAAATTCAATAATTTCAATATGTACACGTAAGAGGCATAAAAGACTTCGCATAATGTTAAAAAATATTCCGCAATGCATCAGCGATTGAAGATTGAAAAAAAAAAGGGGACACGTAAGAAATGATGAAAAATAGTATTTTAGAAAAATCTTTTATTTTAAAGATCCAAAGTCCAAAGCAAAGAATCTTCTTCAGCCCAACAAATGTCATTTTCTGTGCCGATGGCCTGACTGCCACTTCTTTGGCAGTCCCTGTTCATGGTTTAATGGACCCATTGTTGGCACAGGAACGTCAATTTGTGACGCAGAAATTAATCTTGCTCATATTTCATTGAAAACTGCTTGGGCCTTTTTCCCGCAGACTCTGGCGATGGAGCTAAATTATGTTTAAATAAGGGCAAGTGGTCGGCGATAGTCAGATTTCGGGAAATGTAATGGTACAAACACTCCCAACAATGACAACATGTTTCTGCCCCAGCAGAATGCCGAGTGCATTATACTACAAGAGATTTCACTTTCAAGTGTGAAATTCAATCACTACGAAAATGCAGCCACATAAAAAAAAAAATCTTCGATAAAAGGATTGTTACTTGTTCAAAAAGGCTGACCTACAATACAGGCAAATGTAATACTTTCATTCAACAAAGGCAGCTTTCAATGCACCACAAAACATGTCAACGGCAGCTTTTGTGAAATATACTCAAATGGGAACAACTCCCATGGAAAAAAAAACCACCTCTGCGAGTCCAGAGGGCAATGCAACGGAAAGTCAACAAATACCAGATGTATTTTTCCGGCATTCTACATGTACAGGTATTATCATAATGCCTTATCACAGAGAAACATCTCACTTGTCCAAATACATCATGTATGATGTAGAAGGAAAACATCTGCCCAGCCAGTGAAACAACTGAAGCCAGCAATCACTACAAACCCACTGCAATATCACCATCACAGCATCACTGTTCCCTTATTAATGACAGACTATTCAACCATTTCCCTACGCAAACATCAGTCTTTTAAAAAGGTCAGTTAGCGATCGTCTAAAATGCAACAGATAACATATGTAAATGTCACGATAGACTGTGCATGTTAAAGGGTGTGCCGAGGTCGTTTTCTTTTTCTCTTTCACTTCTGATTTTTACAAATTCCCCGCGTAATTCACCTGTGCAAGTATTTATGGGTAAATCTATTCAAATGGAATTTTTCTCCTTTGGTTTCTCTTCATGGCGAGGTGCGTCAACATACAGTTGTCCAAAATGTATCAGAGCTATCCCGAGCGTCGAGATAATGGGGTGTGTAGGACAACGTCATCTGAATTTAAGATCTCGCAGTATTGATGGCATTTACGGAATCAACTTGTACAACGAGGGCATCGAGGGGGCAGAGAATCATGTGTGAACCCCCCCGGGTTGTAAAGTGAGCATGAGCATTTTGCCGAAGCAGATCAGCATCGCATGGCACGACCCTTGTGGGGGTTTCGTCCCAGCGATATCAAATCCCTGCATCGGTGATACAGAGATCGCAAACAGTCGGTGGCATTTGTAGGCCAAACGGAATGGGGGGGGGAGCATGTACCATGTAGGTACGAAACGCTCATCCATCCCCTCCCCCCGTGGACACAAACGACATGAGCCGCACTGCACAACTGATGTTCCCAGGAATCACGGGTCTCCATTGGACAATCGACGAGCAACATCTCTGTGTCAATGTTGGATGTCACCCACAGAGCTACTCCCCAGAATCCCTGATCCCTTAACAAACATTTTCCAACCGTTCCAACTGGTTTGTGGTGCCGCCAAAAAAGTCAATATTGTTTAGATGATAAGGCATCCACTTGCATGCTTCGCATTTCAATCAAATTTCAATGCTGTCAGTGTCCATTTCATGGCCTGTAACTGAAATAAACGACTCCCTAAAAGATCTGAAGAGACACGGTTACACCCATTCTCCCCCTCCTTTCCCCTTGACAGAAGAAACAAAGACAAAATGAGGCACACAGCTGGTTATGCTCTCAGAGTTCTCTTTTCAGTGGCATAGTCTCAAATGTGTGAAGCGCATCTCAAGGCATACAAGTATGCCACCATGACAATGACAAGCAATCTTACCAAGCACTGATAATTTGAATTAAATATCTGGTTTAAAGGGTGACGGACGAATCTAATTTTCTGACTTTTCGGATTTTGATGTTGACTTTACAAAACCACGCATTATCGCAAAATTTGCAAAGGTTCAGTGATGCAAGACTTTCAAGTCAGTTTTTGTGATTACATTCTCAAACCTGTGCAAGGTCAAGGAATTCCTGCATGCGTCCCTTATCTTTTTTTTTTTTCAAGAAATATTAATACTATAAAAATGCCCACTGCTTTTCAAATGCATCCGTCCGGAATTCTGCTTTCATGCCAGACAACACAGATTTCCGGCAGAACATGTCTCTATTACCCCAACGGACACCCCAAGGCAAGCCAGCAAATTAAATTGCCAATTGTAATTGTTAGGAAAGCTTTAGATGGAAGACAGGTTCAAGGATTGTGGAAAATTAGACACTGGCCTTGGGGGGGAGGATATAATGAGAAATGATGGGTTAGATAAACACAGCCCAAAACAGAGAGGGAAAAAAAAAAAACAAATTCACTGATTAAAATTCTTGATGGTGAAATAAATTTGATTGTCTACAACCAAATGCCTTTTTATTTGAAAAGGTCAATTGATTTGGAATCTACCTCTTTGGTATTTTTTTTGGGCAGGAGCACTGCAAGCGATTTAAATAAAAACTGGAAAAATTGAAGTCGTTCATGTCTTCTGACATTATATTCAAGGCCTGTTCAATATTCAGTGAGGCACAAAATGGGGAATTCCAAAGCATGGTTGGTCTCTCAACGAAGCAATCTTCAATTTTTTTCTCCCTTTCAACATTCCCTCACCACTAATTGCCAAGATTGCAGATAGAGCATGCATTCCAATTTGAAAAACTGGGACCAAATTTTTGCCACAGCCTCACAAGTCAGGGTTAAAACATAGCCCCTTTGTCTCCAACGCCAATGACAATAAATTACAATCTTGGATTTTCGACCAACATTCTCTGTCATCAAGCGAACAAAGATCAACATCAAATATTTCTAACTCCTATTAGTCACCTGAATTAACATACCATAAATTAAATTTACGAGGGGGGAAATTTATTATCTGCTCAGGGTTAAGTGACAAAGACGATCAACCGCGCGTGAAACTGAAGCAATACACCCATTCTGAGGGCCAAATCTACACTGCTGCCAACTTCTTTGTCGTGCGAGATTTTTTTTTTTTCAGAGTTGACATGCAATGTTTGCATTTTTCGTGTTCATCTCTGCAGAGATGCCTGCCCTTGGTACGTGAGCCTCCCCTCTCAGTTCACGCATCTGTTGTTGTAATTTTCCACTTTGCATATAATGTGAATTGTGCCCAGGCCTAGATCTCATTCGGGATCATTTGACACCCACCGCACGTTTTGCCAGCAAATTTAAAAGCACACTCTTTCTTTCGGCGACGGTACAAAATTTCTAAAAATATCATGCATAAAATTAAGCGTCTGTCCTCCCCTCCATAAAAAGAATTTAATGTAGTGAACAGCAAGGGGACAAAATTAATTTTCATTTGAGTACATGCATGTTTATCTTGTGTTTATCTCATGGTTCCCGAACAATCCCAACCCTGAAATTTTAAGCAATTTATTTCATGAATCCATGGAACCAACCTAGTCCCAGTTTTCTACCTCCAGCCTTCCGCGGTGGTCAGCTGTGTGTGTAACCCTACATACACTGTATATTTAACCAGAGGTTTGTCCCGTAAGGAACCATTCTAAGCAACAAAAATTGGCTGAGCATAATGAGAGCAGGTAACCCGCTCGAAATGCCTTGCAATGCACACCGTCAGTGGCTCGTTCCCATCTCACGTTTGCTGAGCAAATAAATTTCCTTTTTAAAATGGGGATTGGATAAGATGAGGCAAAAGGAAAAAAAATGGATGTGTACAGAACCAAAGTACTGGGAAAACGTGTGAACACATGTTTCATTAGCTGTATGGATTTAGTCAATATGCTCCATAAGCCATAACCATGGCAACCCAAATTGAGGCACATGTAGTCTGGTTTACCCCCACTGTGAATTAACTGCACGGACATGCACAACGCTTGGCATTAACTGTGGACAATTGAGGCCGATCCCAAACTAATTAAGTTGTCGAATGACATTTCTGACATGGGAGCACGAACAAATATCAATGTTGGTTAATAATGACAGTGTTCGGGAAGTGGACTTTGAAAACGCTCAATGCATCGCCGTTTTCTTTGTTCATGCTCTGCGTTGCTTGGGCAACAATCATTTTTCAGCATCTGAAATCCTTTTCAACATTTGTAACAGTTTTCATTTTGGGGGATTTGGCCATCACAATATTATATCCTTTTTTGGTCTAGTAGTAAATACATCATATAGAAAAGTGGAATTCAACTTGAAATAACATACCCAGATATGACTTCAACAACAATTTTTTAGAAAACTGGAAATTACAAAACGAATCTGTTAAGAGATCAAAAAGAAAAAGGCATGCTTGGGTACTCATGACGGGACCATCTCACTCTTTGTCTGACACAGGCAACTTGCTTTTCTTCAGAAATATGTGATTGCCGAGCTTTCGGTAACCGAGTACCTTCTTCAGGGCAAGCAGATTCAGTTCTGAATGAACACGGAAAAATCCACGTTCATTCAGAACTAAATCTGCTTGCCCTGAAGAAGGTACTCGGTTACCGAAAGCTCAGCAATCACATATTTCGGAGCACTGATTTGATTTTATATTCTCGTCGATATTCTGATCACGGTGCTATGCAGCCCTTCCTTATTTCTTTGCTCTTCTTCAGATATTGACTACATTACATACACTGTAAATTACCTGAAATATGACATATAGCTGTCCAGTGCTAGGAAATTTAAACACTGCACAATTTATCTAAATTGATACCTACAAAATGACTGCCACAGGCCTTGGATAATTTCACAGCAGCAAATCACAGATGAGTGAAATGTTACTGGATTGAAATTTCTTTGTCGTTCATTTTTTAAATGTCAGGAGTTCATAAACCACATTGCACAGTGTATCAATGTATGCATTTGGATACCTGGACGACCGATGCATGTGCATCTAACACGTGACATGGCTCTTTTGTTGGGATTGAAGAAATCATTTCAGGATTTCATGATCTGAGCCTGACAGTCCCTAACCCAGTGTCCCGCAGTGCTCCTCAGAGAAGCCAAAATTGGGTCCCACCGGGAAACTGAAGACGTTTTGACATCAGGTTCACCAGCTCCACGGTGAGAGGAAACTGTGCCGTCATGACAACGGAGGATCGATCACATGAAGTCCGACACAGAGAGACATCCAACAGAGAGAGACAAAAACATTCATTTCGGAAGAGTAACACTTTCATTTTCTCCAAATGACCGTATTCATTTGCATGGATTTCCAAACTATTGCCATGAATTTCAGATGAGAAAACTAAATGCTGGCCTTTGGCAACAGTCTGGTACCCAACATGGGCAGCCGTAATTGCACAAAATGCATCCAATCGCTTTGGGCAAGTCTGGGAGCGGACTCACATTCCTTACACATGTTAAATTAATGCACTTTTAGAGATGGCCAAAGTTTGGGGGGAAATACCCTTCCAGCAATACACATCATTTGTAAAAGCATCCAAGTACCAGACTGGCACCAGCCTAGGGCCCCACTACTTGTACGTCTCTATGACGTCAGTCACTTGTGTTGTCCGAGGCGGAGGAGTGATTCCAAAGGAAACAAATCATAGTAGACAGAAACTACTCCAGAACGCTCACGATGTAGCCATTACCTATTTCAAGTTTATTTAGACACTAAAAGGTTGTCGGAGCACACCATTCATTTGTCACTGTCAGCGCTTCCAATACACGCAGCCTTCCCACGAACCTTTCCATCAAACAAGGAGACAAGCAGCTGAATGCGTAAACAACTCCTTAAAACAAAACCAAAAATCTCTTAAAACTTGCGATATTATTAAGTGCTTGATGACATTTACCAAGTCCAAAGCTCCGAATGTTTGACATGTTTACATTTGTGCCACACAACCAAAAGCTAATATCTTAAGCAAATTTCAAGTCTCTCTCTCTTTTTTTTCCAACTCAAAAGTTCAGGTGGTGTATGGGAGCAAACATTTGAACCATGCGAAAAAAATAACTTCTGAAGAGTTTGCACTGTATTCCTCAATAAAGCAGACACACTGTGAGGAACGTGCCCCATCACTTCCAACTATCGGCGCCTTTCTTTGTGGTGTGGTACCAGTCATTTACAATGTAAATCTACTTTGACCAAGCCAGGGTCGCCAACACATGTTCATGTACCTATAAATCACATGAAAACTTATTGCCAGTAGGGATTTGTTTCATACAAGCTCCATTAGTATTATTTTTAAGTGCTCTAACCCTGACACTGCGGTACCGGCTCGGTGTAGTACCTGCAACCCAATAATGCCAACCCCCTGCTGAAGCACACATTCCGCATAGGGAACCAACCTAAACAACCGCAAGAAGAAAGCCCGGGTGGCAGGGACAAAATAAGATAAATATGATGACCTTGTGGCCTGACCTTTGGGGTCAACCCCTATGGGGTCCCTAACTATCTGTCATAAACTTTTAAGAGTTAGCAACTTGCACAGGTCCCTCGAGTCACATGTTCTGCCCCCCCTTGTCAAACATGACCTCATTGTTAACCCCTTTCTCCTTCAGGAGAACACTACCAGAAGTCATTCCTGCTGGGAACATTACCAGTTTCTGACCAAAAGAGACTGTATCGTCAGTGGTGGTTGCCGTCCAAAGCCTTCAAAAGTGGGGAAGTGACAATACAAAGTGTCTCTGAATTACCAGATGATGCCTTCTGAGTTTCCCCCGGGGTTTCCCCCAGAGGACCAGGCCCCCCCCCCCAAAAAAAACCAAATTCTATCAATTTTCCTCCGCAGCAGAGCTTACACGGCACATGTGTATTCAAAATTATATCTAAACGAGGGCCCCTTTCTGAGAATCCTTGCCCCAGCCCCTAGAGATAGACACTGCCCACTGTTAATTAGCTTTCAGTTGATGAGGAGACACTGAAAGGGAGCGTGACTGAAGACACTTCTTGATTGTATTATCATTCGCTGCAAGTTGAAAACTAACTAGCCCCTTGTGCGTTTGTTTGCAGGCTTAGGCAACTCAGTTTATGCACCACAATTTTGCTTCCTTCAAAAAAGTCGGGGCTTTCGTCACATGTCAATTTCTGTGATTTGTTTTTGAATTTCCAAGCACGACACACCTAGAAACGAATCT
Source organism: Acanthaster planci (assembly GCF_001949145.1). The sequence goes on from NW_019091365.1 coordinate 667,100, forward strand.
GCTAAACAGTGCATTATGAATCCTATTTCACAATGACGCATCAGAAGCTAACTACATGTGTATATGCATTGTCTACCACTTTACCAAGGAAAAAAATTAGCTTTGGTTCCTCCGAATGAGTTACAAAAGTCCCCAAACTGATTCATTGTTAAGAAAAGTCTCTTTGGTCATTTCCCGTCTGTCTTTGGTAGTCAAACTGGTCATTGTGTTCATGTGAAAATGTAGACAAAATGCATGACCTGTATGGATTGTACAATCCAATGCCCACTCGATATCAAGTCTTTCTACAGTGCAACAAAGCACATGCTTACATGAGCTTTAAGGTCGTTTGTGTAAATGACTGATTATAAGTCACCTAAGGAAGTGCACTTTCTGTCCTTTGTGTCCTGTAATGGCACCCGACCTACCAAGCTAAATTAATTTTGTTTTTTTAATTCAATCAGATGATTGATACTGTCAGTGTTAACAATGCAGAGTTCAAAAATACAAAAGCTATTTGTGACGCATTTGGCTAGGCCAACAGAAGAAATGCTCACTTTTTTTTGCCCGGTTACCCGATGCCAAACAGATCTTTTAGATCAAAAGTTCAGGGGGGGGAGGGCATGCAAAGGCAGAGGTCGGACAAATCCACAAAATGTTCAAAGTTACTTTTACATATCCGGTAGACAACACAGCAGGGATATCTCATGTTTGATCAACATGCAATAGACCTTGTATATTAAAAGAAGTATAAAAGAAGTCTTTCTTAGTGGGTTCACGACAGTTACGACCAGCCATGAAAGTACGTGTACAATGGTGCCTAATGCAACATTTGAAAACAAAGACAGTGACACTGAATGTTAGATTTTGAAGGATTTAGAAAGCTTCTTTGAAATGCCAAGCATACCCAGAGGGCTTAGGGTTTGATGGAGCATTTTACGCAGTTCAATAGTCAGTGCTGAGATTGGTCATGACAGAGAAAGCATCCAAATGAGGGTTTGTTGTAGCAATGACTATGTTGGGCTTGATTGGTCAATCTGCACTGATCGCGCAATCGGGCTGTGCTTTCAGTCCGTCCTGTTTGAAATCTCTGACTTCACTTCCCTTCTTCGAAACAGTCTGCCACAGGGAGGAATAAGAAAGAAAACGCGGTTGGCTGATGGTGGAATTATCGGCAAATGATGCAGCGAGATTGACAGATCGTGTAAAGATCAAGTGATCCCACAGATTGCGTGATCGTGCCCAACAACAAAAAACAATGTTGACTTTTCACGGCTTTCAGTAGCCAACAAGACGAGAGTCCTCTTTTCCATGTAAAAAATTACAATTCTGTCAGTCTAGCGCTTTATTTTTTGGTGCAAAATCCAAAAATGCTGAGAGACCTGAATGATAAAATTCTAAAAGTGCAGAACTTTGGAGGTAATAAAAAACTAAGAAATCACACAGTTGAATCATTGTTGTATAACTTTCTAATCTTTCAACCTTCAACAATAGGGAGAAATCCTGGGAATTTTTTTAACAAAAAAAAAAAAAAAACCCCAAATACAAACGACAAAATTCACAGCACTTGAGGGCCTATGTTTGTCCAGATGAATGGCTACTCAACTCACTGGTGAGCCACTCTGGGCTAATATCTTGGGCCCAATTACCACTGGTTCCCTCACACACCTGCTTCACAGGAGAATCAATTAGGTCCAACTACAGGTCCGTGTGGCCTATGGGGATGAATGACATTGATTCAAACACTCCAAGGAAGTTCCCCCCCCCGGAAAAAAAGTGAGAATGAGCAAAGAAAAAAAATGGGCTGAAATTGGCGGGCACAAAAGAGGCATACTCAGCACATAGATGGTTGTTTCTTGGTCAGTGAAATATGCCACGGCTTGATTCTGGAAACCCCACTTGAACTTGTTTACTGACAATACATTTTGTTGAAAAAGTAACTAAACTGAATGAAACAGATTAAATTTGTCAACAATTTTGAATGCATCGAGGAACTACATTGTTCCGGTGAAGAAAAGAGAGCCTCGACAAGATTTTTCAGTGCATTTAAATGTATTTCAAGACCTAATGAAAAATTTTATAAATACGACATTAACAAAATTACTGAAGTGCCTATGGACAATTTTAAACATGTGGGGCATCTTGTACAAATGATCACAACAACAAAGGTCTCTGGTAAATTAAACAATGAACACTGTCACTGCAGCTCCATTGACTTTTTTTTTTTTTTTAATCACACGTTTCAGCCCTCGGTCTTTCACCTTTGTCAAGAAGTGTACAAACACACAACAATACTAATGTCGGGCCGGGCAAGTTCCATGAAAGCTCTACTCTGTGTAATTGTAAATGCGGAAAATAAGCCAATGTTACTCGATGAGTTACAGAAGTAACGACTTCTCATAATTAGTGAGCTCTTTTATGGCCACAGAGGCAATGCTATCATCAGCGGGTCCAATAGCTTCTCCAGATTCCTCGTCATCCTGCAAAGCAAAGGGAACTCAGGGACTCGAGGAGAAGGACAGAGAGAGAGAGAGAGAGAGGGAAAAAAAAGCCTTTCTGTGTCTGTCTCAATCAATTCATCCTTTCTGAGCCTCCTGGCCTTGAGAGTGCATTAGGCACTCAGCAGCAGCTGGACCAAACAGAACAAAACATCGGCAGATTTCCCCCCCCCCTCTTCTTCTCGGAGACTAATAATAACAAGGCTCCCTGGCAGATATTTCTTCCCTTTAGAGTATACACACAGGTGGAACACCAATTAGTCAACTGACTTAAAGAGACTGGTTTCAAACACTGGAAAGTGGCTTCGATGGAATCAGATGTCAACAACCAAAATGCTGGCTTTGAGTGGCTCTCAAAATGATTTCCACCTGTAGGAAAAGAACAAAACCTTCCTGTCCTCTTTCGCGGACAAAGGAGAAAGACGCACGTGACACTGTAGTCTGTAGAATGGCCACAGCACCTTGGTATTGTGAACTTGGATTAAGAACAATGCACGGAGTATCCAAAGAATGACCATTACTTCCAAGGCTGATAATTGTTGTGCGTATTAGTATTATAGTTGCAGTTGTTGACTACCTAAGAACATGGGCAATAATTCCAATCAGGGTACGCTGTACCTAAATCACAGGTGTTGAACATTACAGGTAACTCGAGGTAGGATACGCAGATCAGGTAGGGCAGCCACCTTTGCTGTCCTGTCTCCGTCAAACAACGAGATCATCCAGATGCTTCTGGGTAAGAGGATGATAAATGTTAACATCTGATGGAAGGACTCATACAGCCAAAAATGGGAGAGACCTGTGAAGCAGAACTCGCCGAGTGAGCTAGCAATGACAGATCTTACAGACTCTATTCTGGAGACTGTCGGGAAGATTTCACAGGAACAAACCCAAGTATAACAATGCCTTCTGCAGATCCTGTCAATTATCCCTTGGACAGAGAGTTGAGTCCATCAGGGAAAATGAGAATGAAAGACAGAAGAAATGAAACCAAAAGGAGGCTGTGTTTCAAAAGATCGCCCATTACTCCCACAGGAGGCCAAACAGAACAAAATAGTGTTTCTGGTTATCTTACCCAATCTACAAAAATCATACAAAACCTCTTCATTTTATTATTTAACTGTGACTCCATGTCTTGGTAACACAACATCATCCCAACCACACATTTCTGGCTTGAAAAATTCTGAAGAGAAGAGGTTTTATCAAACTACCCACCTTAACTGTTTTCAGTCTGATAGGAAACAGAATAGGGAGGGGGGGCTTGGCCTATAGTAAAATCATCAATCAAAATGGCCCTCTTTGAAATCAGAACTGAAACTAAATTATCAACACAGGACGAAAAACGCTCTGATCAAATATTACAAAATCCTTGATCGGAGGCTCAATACACACAGCAGCTTTAAACACAGAATATAAAAGTTCACGGGAAATTTCAATTTCAAGAGATAAGGAAATTCCCTAGTTATTACTTCTGGCTCAGCGGCTGTCTATCAGCTGAGTCTCATGTGGCTGGTGAGCATCAAACCAAATGCACCAAAGCACGAACAAGAATATCCATGTGCACAAAGTTTTCGGACGAACAAAAACTCTGGCTGGCTCATCAATTTAAATGTGTAAATGTCATGAGCATTACATACACCTGTCCTGAATCCATGCAAACGACTCCTTGGCCAGTAAAGTTGTTGAAGTAACATTTCCTGATTACTAAGTCAGTTACCCCCCAGAGGAGATTGACCTTACAAATATGGCTGGTGATGTCAGTCAATAAAAAGAAACATGATTTAGCAACAGATCAATGGATTATCTGGATAACTGGGCAACCACGGATAGGTCAGGAGGGGGATTAAACAGTGCATGAAGTGATTGTCAAACAAATCCCACTCTGTCCCAATCGATGGAGGAGAATGGTAGGCAGCTGGCTGCCACGATGTACAACGTCCGTGAAAGCATCATTGGAGCAACGGTGGGCCCGGTATTTACCGGTACATGTGGAAGCATCCTTTTCTAACTTCAGCAGTACATCAACATGACAAATGATTCCCTCTGTGCATGTATATCTGCTCGGTATCTTCCCAAGTGCTGCTGCTGGTACCCAACACCTGTTTCCTACTTTAGTTAACAATTTTTCTGAGGGCACCGAGTCCCTGGTAAAGTAACACCGGCAGTTAAGTACACCAAAGTAGTAGCATACCAGCAAAGTCTTCTTTAAAAAAATCTGCCGATGGCTTTCAAGGGACTCGGAAGGTTTAAGATTGAGACAGTGAGTATTTCACTTGGGCCTGATGAGGAGTCTCATTTCCGACACTCTTCAATCCGCACTCATTTGGATCAGTTGAGTAAAAAGAAAAAGGGTATAAAATTTGCAGCTTGCTTTTCATGATTTCAGAGGTAATGTCAGCTCTTTGTTTCCACATTCTAGTTCATGTGCATCCTCCGCTTAAATCTGATTTCCTGCCGGCGCGGCAAAATGGCTGCTATCCAAAAATCATAAAGAAAAAAGGGAGATTTTCTATTGAACAAGCACCGGAAAAGCTCCTTCTTCTAATGCTTAATACACAAAATGCATTTTTTGCTCACATCCAACTTTATCTTTTTAAAACCTCAGCTTTCATGTTCTGACGTCTATGCACACAACCGAGCCCCGATAAAAAACAAAAATCCACACACAGTTGTCAACAGTCTCCCTCTCTGATCCATCTTCGTTTGTCCCATCCACAATCCATGCACGATGACATTTAAAAGCCATATTCAAATGTCAATGCAATCTAATGCCTGATCACTTTAATACTGTTATGTACACTACAGAAATTTGGCAAAGGGCCCCGAGGTTTTCTTTTCTAGGGCGATACTGTAGTGTGCGTGTGTACAAAGTTATCAGGGACTGTGTAAAAAGAATGGCCCGTTGTAGCCACACTTATGGTTCAAACAAATTGTGGCTGAAATATTAAAGGATCCTGCTTTTCAAAAACACCTCTCCTGCTTTTCAAAAACACCTTGGAGGGAATATCTCTCTCCATTCAAGTAGGTGAATTGAAGTTTTGATCACAACTTCAATTAAAAGCCTTTCTGAAACACTTACCATTCTCTTCAGTAACAAATTTATGTACCACTGCGGAGGTTGCTGTTGATATTTCACAAAGCAATTAATTCAAATGAACCCCACCAGCCTTGAACTAACCATTCCATTTGTATTTGTCTTTACTGAGGACATGCAATGTTTATGACAATGTCAACGTGTTGTTTTAACAAAATCTAATTAGAAATTTCATAGCTTTGGTCTTTCCACTTTGAAGGTTACCCAGGTTTTGAATATGCTTACAATCTTGAAACACACTCGCACGAATAGTTTTTTTTAAAAATAATTACACTACCACTCAACTGATCTTCTCTCAACACAAAAAATCATTCCTACTTGACCATGTAAAATTGTTTTCAAAGTATTCACCAAAAGCAAATATTATTTTCAATCAAAATGATTTTATGACACAAGATCTTTGAAGGAATATGTTTCGATCTATAATTCACAAACAGAAACAACCTCCTTGCACCGCAGCAAAACAACTGGAGAAAAACAAACATTTCTGCTACGATTGATCTTCGTCACTTTTTGTGCTCTCCCCTTTTAGCGCTCGCACCTGCCCGCCACAAATCGTCAGGCGCACAAGTGAACACCACGGACGACTTATAATTTTGGAGTACGTGTGAACATTACAACATAAATCTTGACAGGTCCAAATACCAGCCAGCTGCTGGATTTGAAGACGATACTGCGCACAGCGTCCAGCACTCCTGATACCACTGGAATTAGGCTTTGATCAATCACATTCGAAATACATTCTCTGCAAATCATGTGAAAGATTCTTCTTGACGCGGGAACAGATTGGAAACATTTCCTTGACCCTTTTTTTTTTTCTGGGCTTACGTGATGCACAGGCTTACTCCCATGAATAATTAAAGTCTTCCATCAGTGGGATATTACCCGCACATGCTTCATATTACAGTGACATTATTCACGAACTATTAAAAGCTGCCATTAGTCAATATTACTATTTTTCCAATGGCTTCCGCAGTTTCAACACGGGAGATCTAAATATATGGATGACGTCCAATATGCGATGCTGTAAACTTGGAATCATCCAGTCACATTATCGAATGTATGGTTAGCACATTATATCCCGCCATGGGCCACATCAATAAATTAAAGCCAGACTGAAGCACTTTGCTAATCGGCACCAGCCTAGTAACACATGCAAACACACACAAATTAGTAATAAAATTCCCTGGCAGTCCACGTAAATCCAACGGGTAGGAGTCCACAAATCCCCCCCCCTTCTTTATCAGCATCGTCATTCTTAAAAAACAGGTCTTACCTTGTACAGGTACTGATCAAAAGCTCCCGGCTCAAAATCGGTCTCCAGGCAGAACACACCTTCCATGCTCCCAGAGCGCCGAGGCCAACGAGCTTGGCCGCCAGTTCTGGCTCCCTGTTCAATTTCCCGAGTCTCTTTCCCTTCCCCAAAAAGGTTGGAAGAAAAAAAGAGTTTACGGTCCCCCAAGAGCTCCTTTTTTTCCTTCAGGATGGGGGAGAAAAAAAAAAAAAAAAAAAACCCACACGCAACCGGATGAACAAAGAACAGCTTCCAGGAATGTTGAAGTGTCACTGCACCTTGGTCGGCGTACCCGAGGGGGTACAGTCAACGAGAGCGCTTCAGAGAAAATTCTCCTCAGAGTGCTTCTAGTTTTCCCGAGGATAACATCGACTCCACAAGAAAAAGAGAGGGGGGGGAGGAACTAACACTAATAATTCTCTCTGAAAGACAGCCGAGTTGACTTAAAAGTGAGATGGGACGGACCACTTGTTACTGAGCTGACTAGTTGCTACCCGTAGTAATGAATTTGAGGCCCCAGTTGTTGGGGAGAAGTGTCAGTGAGGCCCATGCACATGTGTACCTGTTAGTGAGCATTGGGTGCTGGCCAAACAAAGCCCTTATGGGTCCTATTCACCAAACTCTGTATGCCATGGGAGTCACACTACGATCTGGATCTGGATGGGCCCCCTGAATGGTCTTACTACTCCATATAATAACAACAAGGCTCCCCTCCCCGTCCAAGACACACATAACAGTCGTCGGGGCTTATTACCTATGCGACCCAACAAGGGGGAGAAAAAAAAGAGAGAGAGAAAGAAAGAGAAACCCACAGAAACTCACTCTCTCTCTGTGTCAGCTTTGCATAAGTAAGTAGGTATGGCACGAGACTGGGCAACCGCACACGTGCCACCAACAATGGGCCAGTTGGGATAATTGTTTGCCCACGCGCTCTCAATGGCAACAGCCAACCATGGCCCCTAGTAATTGACCTAAAGTTGGCTGTTCCAACAACTGATGGCTTCCCCTCGCACTCAACAAACCCAGCTTTGTATTGATCTGGTATTTCTGTCATCCTATAAACTGCGTGGCTTTTTTTTTTCCATTCTCTCCTCATCGCTATGCCCTCCACCCCCCCTCCCAACGAGTTTGTGTAGTGATTACTTATATTCAACCTGATACTGGTGATCTACATGTACATTGTACTCACAGTACAGGTGACAAGCTCAACAGGTATGCATTCGCCGACGTGAAATGGATGCATTGTACTATACATATTGACCAGATTAATGCTTGGCTTCCGGCAGAGGCCTACTCCAGTGACTGTTCACGGCAACTGAACCTTTGACAGAAATATTCCACATAGAATCAAATCTGCTCTGGGGGGGGAAGCGATTTAAACTGGAAGCAATTTTCGATTTGTAATATTCCCATTCAAACCCGACTTTTCAGAAAGTTGGCCGTCACCAAATATATGGAATATTTGACCAACACAACAACAAAGGATTTTCTTCCATCGCTCTGGAACCTGATGAGTCCATCCAAGCTATTTGTTTTCTGTCCTTTTTTTTTTTTTTTACCAATTACGAGGAGTCTACCTTTAGATGATTTTGAAAAATATCTCAGCCAAAATGCAAATGTCCTTTGGAGGTTGCTACAAGAGTATCAGAACCAACTTTCAGTTTTCAGTTAAAAGTCTCACGTGATAAATATGTGCAGGTATCGTTCACCTTCTTCCACTCAGATTTCAATAATCAGATTTGAAACAACTATCAATTACAATGCATAATTTCTGAGGCTGACCATACACGTACGTGATTTTTCAAGTTCAGCAACAGAGTACATTGAAAGACAATTTTCACAGCATATGGCCCTCAGTATTCGGTTTCACAAATCCTATCACCTTCGGGTTGATTTACAAATGTGTTCCGATGATTATGTCACCCCCTTCAACAGACATTCAAGATCTTGACATACGTGTGTGCCTTCCTAATTCTCGCCAACAACCAACAGGCACTAGATTGTTGGCCCAGTTCAAGACATCATTTCCATGGGCTTTTCTCCACTTCCTTTTACATTTGTTTAATCTGAAACGTTTCCCTGGCAGTGAAAATGAACGCTTGACCTTTACAACGTACTTAGCAAACAGCGCAGACTCATAAATCATGAGAAGTATAACACTCCCTGTGGCCAATGCTGGCCAGGAACAGTCCTTTGACAAGTCGAGTGTTTAGATAAGCTATTTATATAGCAACACAGGAAAACACTGTGCTTTTAGTGAGGGGAGCCCACAATAAAATATACCTCCCTCCCTTGTATCAAACTGCCACAATTTTCAGCGCAGATGGCGATGACGATATCCCACTGATAGATCGCAATAGAACAATAAACGCCGTCTGCACGTATTTATTTACTTTTGTGTGCAGAGTAGCAATGATTTACCAACTACATTATTATATTTTGTTCCCAATCTTTGTGCTTTAAAAAATTTTTTGGGGGGGGGGTTGGTCTTTTATGGGGCACTCCCGAAGAGTTAAGCTGTCCTTTATTTCAAGCCCAAAGTCAAACAAAGAAAAGGGAACCCCGTCCCCCCTCTGCAAATTGCGCAACTGTCCAGGAGTTATCAAGCTTCATACAGGAGAGGGGAGCAAACACTTGAGTAAAAGCCTCAATGGCAATGACCAACACCCACATCAAATTTCTTCCGCATTCAAACAAGACAGAACAGAAAATATTCCCCGGAGTGACAAATTCCTCGGTTCAAAAAAGTCACTGCAGAGGGTCGAGACATTCGGTGTTCATCTAAAGTACCACTTCTGACATCTTTGCTTGTTTCGTGTCACATGATATGATCGGTGCCAACAGGTGGAACGACCATTCGCAGTCGTAGATTTTATTTCAGCTAATTACATGCAAGAGTGAGCATCATGCACATGTGATTACACAAGATGTCTGCGGCTGGTAAATACAAATGCGCAATATCTGTTCTGCTGTCCTCCCTCCCGGACAATCATTTTGTCCATACTTCCATACATACCCAGTAATCTTGCCAAAAAGCCTTAAAAAATGGCATGCTTTCATATTAAGCAATTTAGAAGCTATGGGGCTATCATTGGTCAAAATGAAAATTATTGTTTCTGGTGTTCTGTTGGCAGAGTCTGCAGATGACAGAGTTTGATTTCGACACAAATTTAAAAATCACAAAAAAACCCGTTGTGATTTATTGCATCAACTACAAGTTGCTTTTTCAGAAGGAAAACGCAAACAAATTAAAAAAAAAAACCAGATCAAGATAAAAGTTTTCTCATTTTTCTGTTTCTTTTCTTCGTATTTTGAAATGGCCACTTCAATTCAGTGTAGCAATTTCACAAATGGTTGCTTTCATTTCAAACAGTGTTTTTAATGCATAAAGGTGTCTTCTTTTGCTCGGCTGAAAAGGATCTAGGCATTTGCTTTTCTTAGCATCTGATACTGAACATTACGACCATCTGAATCTGTCATTTTCAATTTTATAAGGACACAGAAGTAAATGCGATATAAAACAACACAAATATAAAAACAGATCAGTTCAAACCCCGCTATGATCCGCTAAAAAAACCATCCAAATGAATGTTCAGCTCTCACATTTCTTTCCAAGTGGTCACCCCAATTAATTACTTGGTCACACGTTCATCAACAACCTGATTGAATTCAAACATGTGGGTATCAAAAACACAGTAGGAGGACGGAGTGGGGGGGGAATTTCCTCCATGGCTCTTCTAGAAAGCCCCACCATATCAAAACCTAATAGTTAACAACACAACGCGAGACAATTACAACCCTCCCCCCCCACCCTGGGGATGTTGTTGTAATATACCTCAAATCAAATTACTACGTGCTACAACACTGTGGCTGGACAGGTCTGTTGTAATCATAATCCTGGCACTGCAATTATGATTTTGGAGTTACTCCATAAATCAGGCACTGCCCAGGACCCTGCCAAGGATAGGAGAGCGTAATGCGGGCTGCCACTCCGTGGTCTGCCCAGGATACAGTAGCCTCCAGCGTGGGATATCATCCCATTATAGCGATCATTAAAGGCCGGGATTCTCAAGCCGGGATATGGTTACAAGTAATGGATTTGTGAGATCTCTACTCTTAAATGATATAGAACAACAGCTGTGGCTGTCCTTTCTTTTTTTTTTTTTTCTTTTTTTTTCCTTTCCTTGTCTTTCTTTTCCCAACCCCATCGCTCAATTTACCTTGAAGATTGATCGGAAGACTGACAGCACGAATAAAGCTCAAGGTTTCTTGCAAATCAAACTGAAATAAACGCTGCTTTATTAAGATTCAAACCAAACAAGCCACATACCTGGAGGGGTCAGATTTCCCCCCCCCTCTTGTCTAGCGGCACAACAAACCTCCGCTAATGAAATTTTGCCTGCGTTGTTTTCCCTCACAACAAAAGCTTCCAGTTTAAGCATGTGGATATTTTTATTCTCTGCCAGATTGGGAAATCTTGCCACAGGCTAGATTTTCCGGCTGGAGTTAACAATTAGCTGGACTGACTTCAAATTTGAGGAACTTATCTACAGAGCAAACATGTTTAAGTCAACAGATTTAACATTTCAGAATTAACACCCGATGATAAAGACCTGCACAATGCAAATGTGGTTATGCTGTCAGCTGTGTTAGAATTGATCAGGGAGGTTATGTAAAACAGATCCCGGCTGATCAGGAAACAAAGAGTAAATGCAAACGGCATAAAAAATGAAAACCTGCATAAATACTCGAAAGTATCATTCATTTTCAGCATGAAACAAATTCCTGATTTCAGTTACTGGATTATTTAGAATTAATGTTTCAAATTGAGCTTAACGTGAAAATAAAAGCAATGGAGATAAAATTCAAAGCACAGTTAAATGTTTACAGTCTATTTGAATATTGTAAATGGTATGATTTTAATGCTTTGTGGGCATTTTTCCGTTGACAAACAAAATTTTAACACACCTCAACTCAAAATTAAAACAACTTTGAAATGCAGTATCAAATCAAATTCATGTTCAAATTTAAGACAGTATTTACAAAGAATGATAGCCTCAAACTCCAATGATTTCACAGCTTGCCTCATGTGCATGTCTCAAAATGCACACACGTACTTGGCATTTTGAGGAGCACTGGGCCAGTCTTAGGCTTCAACGTATCCCAGATTCAATTCCGACACAGCTGGGGACATGACCAGTTCCTAAATACTTAATTTAGCAAAATGCACCACTGTATTGTTTGCATAGACAAAGAGATCGTCAGGGAAAAAAGGCTACATATCATTTTTCAAACCTTTTAACCTTGTTTTTTAACAAACTATGATCGATAATCCTGACCAACTACTAGCTGCTTTCAAACAATCAACAACAAAAAAATTCCAATAAATGTGGTCCCATTTTGGCTAAGCGTGTCGAACAATCCACCAACTCATCTAGTTCAATTCGATCTGCATTAATGACTCAACATTTATCCCATCTCCCTAATCCAAGGCTGCCAACGGAATGGGCAGGGGGTAGAAATTTAAAAAAAAAAAAAAAAAATCACCACTCGCCACTCGGCCTTCTCGACCTGCCCGGGTCAAGCCAGCAGACATCTGTTGGACTTACTGAGCCAAATGACATAAAATTTTATATCAAAGCCTGTGATATTGGGTTTCACTCATCGAGTTTGTCTGCCTGTGGTTGAAGGGGAAAGAGAGTTGGCGGCTTGTAACACATTGTGACAAGGCAATGTGTCTTTGTGATCATGGAATGCGCCAGCTCCTACTGCAACCACAAGACAGAGTTACATCTCTTTGTTGTCAACGACGGATGCTGCATGGGCCAACACTAATGCCTCTCTTTCCTTCTCTTTTGTTTCTATTAGGTCGTGCAATTTTGCGACTTTGGGGTTGCAACCCTAACGGTACATGGCTGCGCTAATGAAAAAGCAAGGATTGAATTTTTCTACCAAAATTGTAGGGCCACAGGGGAAGGTACATGTATTGAGCCGAGCTATTCCCCTGAAGCAATTCAGCTGGAGTGCACTACGATGACACTGTCATGAATGGACATCATTTCTGACAAAGGGACCCGACTGTCAGCGCTAAAGACGATTGTTTGTGGGACATGTCAGCCTTCGTGATGGCTCATAAGCCACACCACTAAATCTTCTGGGAACGTGCAAATCAACCATGTTACCAAACCGAGTGTCTTTGACCAGTGCAGCAAGCAAGCTGCGATGCAAATTTCATTCATGAATATTTATGACCATGCAAATAAGAATTTTGTCCACAGCACGCTGATGATTGCCTTTAACCCGATCCAGCTGCAGATATTTGTTGTAAATATTTATGACCAGCCCGGTTCAATTTCGTTTAATAGCATGCTGAGAGCTTAATCGAGTCAAGCTGCTCAGATACAAGAAATTTTTTTTATGAATATTTACAAAGACTGATGATCACTCGAGGCATTCTGACTGAGCACATGCTCAAAATGTGTGCTGATTACTGTCAGAAAATTGGCCATGATTAACAATGAATAAAAAATCCGACCAAGCAGTAAATGTTAAACATCCATGGCATATTTCCTAGTCTGTATGCACTGGGTAACAATTGTGGATTGTACATGTTGAAATCTACAACAGCTTACATGTTTGTGTAGACAGCAACTTAGTAAAATGTCAGTAACATACTTTCTACACACCCCCCCTCAAAAAAATTTGTGAAAAGTTCCTGGAAATGAAAGGACTTTAACGAAAGTTCTCGAAAGTTTTTCATGATTTATTAAAATTCATACAGTTTACATGTAGGCCTGCATCTAGCAGTATAGTAATTATTGACGGCAAGTTTTTTTATTGCAATAGGAAAATACTAAATGCATTTTGCTGAAAGAAAAAAGAAACATCTGTTTTCTTTGGAAAACCTATGCACTGAACACAATCTGGGGCCTCATTTCCGCTAATTGACTGTGACAGTTGACCGGGTGGCTTTTGGTTACAGGTGATCTTCAGGTGGATAACCTGGTTCTTTCCATTCATCTCTTTTAGCACACTCCAGCCTGTGCTATTGCCGGGCCGATCATACAGTGTGGAGATGAACTGAGATAATTAATGTCACTGACAGGTGCTCCCAGCACAATGGCCGCATGTGGGGGACAATTGCGGCCAGCAGAATCGAACACAAGCTCCCCCAAGATGAAGAGAAGACCAACATCAATCAATGCTGACTTATGCCACACCATACAGCACCGCACCCGAGCACCCAACATTCTCACAAAGGCTCAGCCGACCATGACAAAACCCACTCGCCCAGCCGCCCCTGTTCAGAAATACCCACTTGTGGAACAAGGGCAGTCTCCCCGTACCGTCACCCCCTTTTTTTTTTATTTACTTTCCCCCCCCCCGAATTTTCTCCCCATCCTCCTTGTCCCCAGAGGGGGTGAGCCCCAGTAGCCCAAGAGCTTAGCCAGCTCTTTAAAAAGCTCACCACCTGTCCCCCAACATTGACATGCTAATAAATGGCACACAAAGACTAACGGCTAATCCTGAACAAATAGAAATTAATGAGGCTGTGTTTACTTGCTCAAGCAGAATCATTCTAGTGGGTTTTTTTTTTTTTATCCTCCAAGATTTTTTTTTCTTCCTCTTACTCTTTGTGATTTTTTTTCCCTCCTTTCTATTTTGGAAGTGAACAGAGACCAAATGTCAACCCCCCCTCCAAAAAAAGAAGTCAAACATTGTTTGGGGGGTTTAGATAGTGCTATACATGTAATGGTTTCCCCCAGTGGGTACTTTGTCCATGGTTACAACCGAGCATTCACGCCAAGTCATTGTTATGCGCATACTTACTTAATAAAAGTCGGAAACTGGAATAATAACAGGAGACATATGAGCATACCAGGGAATAAAGATTACAAAGACGGCTGGAAATTTAATGATGCTTCATGACTATTTTTGGAAAGGCACACACAGCTTCTGCATACACTGGTTAATATACTCCAGTTTTCTGGATTTAGCCAAGATTCAACAGAGAGACATCAAGCTGCCTTTTTTTTAAGTGGTCAAATTCAAAATATGATCACTACGCACAAATGGGAACAAGTTGCCAGGTGAAGGTAAAAGATTCTGGGGAGGTAGAACATCTGATTTGTATGCTTGCTTTTCTGCAACACTGGCCCAGCACCTAGGCCGTCATTACCTTTCATCACAAATCTGTTAAAAACCCCCATCAGAGCTACCCAACACTTGACAGTATAAAGAACAAATTGAAAATCTACAAAACCAGGTCTATGTAAGTAGTTGCATACGGTAACTTTCATAAATTTACAGAAGTTCAATGTCAAATGAAACCATACGGCCGAGTTCTAAATCATCAAAACCATGGTTTATCCCATCACTTTTGATGAAAGCGTTATATTCTATGCCACGTGAACTAGCGCACACAGTCTAATCTAAATCAATCTAATCTGTGATCAAAACAGTAGTACCCAGCTGAATAAAAACTTGGAAAATTGTCCTGCTTAAGGCTGGTAAGTCTAGCAACCCTACACTGACTTAAAAAAAAAGCCAAGTTTACAGATTCTCCACCGGCGTTCTGCCTGTTAAAAATCATTCCTTGATGCAGCCTGGCCCCCACCTCTCACTGCAGCTAGTCTCTCCACCAGTATGTACACAGCTGTAGGCTGGTGACATATCAGTGGCCCGATCACATCACGGCAAATGAGAGAGTAAACGGGCAGCGGCACACGAGGGACTAGACCACAACAAATCCTTCACATACAACATACACGCACACATGGTGTACATGTACCTGGTGACGAAGATATTTTGTCAGTCTTGGTAATGCATCTAACAGTCTCACTCTAAAACATAAACAGCGCCCTCTAACAATCAGTGCGCATTTGCAGATGTTCTGTCCTGGTCATAGATTCCCTGCTTTACAATGAAGTGATTTCCTGATTCAACCCAACAAAAGAGTTGAAAAGTACCAGGACCCTTGTCATGTCGTATCAGACTGACTTCACAAAGGAATTTCCGCTGCAGAAATAAACAAAAACTTTCTTATTGATCAAGATGCCAAATTACCCCCCTCCCCGGAAACACCCGTGTGAAGTGCAAAGACAACTTGCTTGCGTTAACTAATACACATTTGTCCTTGGTATTGCTTAAAATTTAATTCTAAACTTTTTCAGGGGTTTACACGTACGTACGTCAATGGATTCGACGAAAAGCTGATTATTTTCCCAGCTTCCAAGTTTCAAACATGGCACCCATAAAAACAGAGTCTACAGAATGGGGAAAACAACACTGCCTGTAATGCAATCAGTAATTTCATCAAAACAAGTTAAGTTAGTGGCCAAAGAGATTAATCTTACAAAGGCTCTTATTTCTACGGGCATGTACTAAACCATCCCAACATGTGTCCGAGCACACAATGCCATGTTAAAAAAACAGGTTGTAGGTTATTACTGGTTTCAGTTCTGGGTAAGGGTGGAGCCAGGGGAAAAAACAAGTGCAGGGGCCCCCCCACAAAAACTATTTTTCTCAATGAAAAACAATGTAGCCTCAACCCTAAGAAAGCCATAAAAAGTTACACAAAAAAATTCCAAAACTTTTACTCCCTCCCCTCAGAAAAAGGTTCCAAATTCACCCTTGATTCTGGGCGGATTTTTTTTCTTCATAGGCTAATATCTGAAAATACACTTTGAGGCTATAATACAGAAAACAGAAACAAAAAACAATTTTTTTCAAATACAAAATCCAAACAAACAAATACATACAACAAAACACAACAAATCCGTCCCAAAGTTTCTTCAGTGTTCATATCTGTGGTTTCTTCCTGTTCTTCCTGAACATGTCAGAGTAGCATCCTACATGTGCCTCAAGGGTCAGTAAGATAAAAAAAGATATTTGTTTTCTATTTCTTAAAAATGTTTTACCAAAAAAAAATGAAGGCAAAATATGAAAACAGATCAGACCGCACAGCCCTGGACACAGTGCTTTTTATTTTTGTGGCCTCACCCTAAACACTATTCACATCTTTATGATTATGATTCATGATTGACAGGTGGACTGTTTGTATAAGACAGAGAGTTCTCTTCTCTCCTTGTAGTCTTAGCACACGGGGAATGACAGCTGCAAGTGTAGTGAAAGAAAACACCACGGCCAGGGGGACAAGATAGGTATCCCAGATTGACTCCCTGGATAAATAGTCTCTCCTGGTATTATTTTACAGCCGATTGAATTGTTATCGTAATGGCTGCCATTACTGCTCCTGAAAGCGAAGGAAGAAAAAAAAAAAAAACCCAAAAAAACTGGCATTCTCCGACTGAATTCTAATATTCAAGTGTCTTGACAGATAAACGGAATGTTATCATATTGGGTAATGTTACCATGCAGATAAAAGACTAACTTGAGATCTCTGTGAGCAGGACACATATTGAATGAGAGCATTTTTTGGGGGACGGAACTGATGTGCTCTTCTTGAAAATGTATGCGCTTTGCACTTCATACTTACACTTATGCTTTGTGCGTCACTGGACTATTCGCAATGCTGGCGAGATTTTTCATTACAGTTAACTAGACAAAAATCTGCTACGCTTATCCTCACAGAGCAAGGGGAACAATTTCTCATAAATTATAAATTCAGCATACCAACGATGAAACCTAATCTCTACTGGCATTTCAAATCATTTGACATATTGCCATGACACTAATTTCGACAAACAACTCTGAGATTTGGACAGCATTTGTCTCACGTTTGGAATGGGACATCCAAACAGCCTCTCGGGTGTATGACCTCATGCCCACTCCACTGTGATGTTTAAAAACGGCTGAACTCCTCGCTCACAAAATGGTCCTTCCTTTAACCCCAATCGCCATCTTTGTTCTCAAGTTGAAAGTTCTACCTTTGTGTACTTATCAAAGCACACTCTCCACAGAGAAGTTGTTCACTACTCATGCCCGAACTAGTGACAAGAAGTGACAAGTCTCTCTGGGGGATTGCTTGAAGTAATAAATGCCTGATTAATTGGAGGACTTAACAAGCCCTCAGGAGGGCAGTACTTTGAGTGGTTGGGTTGTGAACGTTTGGTTCCCTGCCTCCCCCCCTTCCCTTTCCTGCAAAGGATGCCTCACTCGGGATCCAACAGTGGTAGTGTGCATTAGTCTGTGACGCTGTCCACCTTGCCCTTTCCCAATCGCTTCATGGGCCTCACGCCCCCCCCGGTCCCTGCTGGACGCACATGGCTGATTTGTATCCACACTTAGTGTCTTCCCTTCCCATCGATTCTGACAAGTGTCCTTGTACTCTTCCGTCCCCCCCCTCCCGTTGCCGAGCAACGCAGTACCACCGATAAATGCAATCGCTGAATTAAATTAATCACATGACCACTGTCTTCAACAAGAGCCAACAAATGAAAACAAATTCTCTGAACAGCCTGCAATTCGCTCCATGATTTGTAGGTGGGTTTGGCAGATTGACTGTTTCTAGCTCACAGGAGTAGAATGTTGATTTCTCCCCCGTTCTCATCCAACTAATTTCTTATTTGTTTACAAACTGTTTATGAATCTTGGAGCACATATTGATGATGCTCAACGATGTTAGCACATTATGCAATGTCAATGATTCACTATGCCAAAAGACAAGTTACAGAAATCACAATTTTTTGAGGGGGGAACTGAACTCAGGGCAATTTCTTTCACTCGGTGGCATAAAAAGCCATTTTTAACACTGGCCTTTCTACATGTAATTGTCATTTTCTGACAGGAGTAAGCTTTGATTTTTTTTTTTCACAATGTAAGAGGTTTGGAAAAAGTTGATTTCATAACGTTGAGTTTTCACCGTGGAAATCTGCTGAATATCCTCTCTGGGAGGAATGAAAACATGAGCCTCTGAAATCATTGAAGCTATTTATTTGTAAGCAACGAAACACTAGTAATGTCATCCTGTGCAACAATGAAGTGCAATGTGAGTGACACCATGCACTGAACCCTACACTCGACGATAAAAAAAAAAAAGTGATCACAAACATAATCCTCCCACTCCATCTCTCATCAAATCCGTAAAAAACCTCACCAAAGCCGTACGACAGGTCATAATAATGTATTATACACATGCACGTGGCCGCACAATTTCACTACTATTTTTGGTAACATTATTTCTCCCCGATTCTTGCATAAAGTGACGGCATATTTACTTAAGCATCTTATTGATGACCTGGTACGGTACCTGACATTTCAGAGGTTCCAAAAAAAAAAAAAAAAAAGGCAAAGGCAAAGTAAATGTCAACACAGGACTGAGGAGCTCTTCACCGGCCATGTCCATTTACAATTCACCTGAAACCTTTGTTTATTTATACAACAAACTCAATTTCCCCTTGGATGTTGTTATTGTAAGATCACGTTTTAATCTCAATTTAACACTTAGCCACGCTGTAATTTACATCAGGACGTTTCATGTTTAGGCAGATGAAAGGCTGTGCTGTGAATCATGCCATGTGCTGCGGGACTGTTTGCAAGAAAAGCTTGATTTTTGACGGCCGTTATTGGAAGGATCTCGGTACAAATTCCTTCAAACAAATGTAAATTTTATACATGTGTAATCTTATGAATGATTCACAAGAGAGACGTGTCCAAATGCAGCCTGCACAATTCTGCAGAACAAGGCTGAGTCAATTACAAGAAAAAAACTGAATATCTATTTTAATTTCAATCAAACATATGATGCTAATGGAAGAAAGGGTCAACAAACTTTACCAAGCGCAGTTAAACCGGCAACTTCCTTTTATTTTTTTAGATTACAAATGCACTGGCTCTGAATTGAATAAAGAAAAGACAAAATAATGATAGTTTGGTAAATTTTTTTCTGGACAAAGAATTTTTAATATTTGGAGGAAATTTTTATTGAACATTTTCAAATCACCATGTACCAGTATGAGAGTAATCAAATGATTTTTTTTTCATCCGATTTTTTTTCTGTCTCCTGACCTTAACCATTTCCGTTGTGTTCACAATCCAATTTATGAAAAATGCTAACCATTCTAATCAATACACAAGAATGTTTATTACACACTGGTCCAAAGATATGACTTGAAGTGGTTTCTGCAGCTTGAAATTACATGTACATGACAAATTACGTGCCATTACAAATAAGCAAACAAAACACATTTGAAGATTCAAATATTCTGGCAAAGCTCACAGCACATGCAGGGGTGCACACAATCCTGATCTCTCTAAAATACAAGAAGTGTATGAGGGGTAATAGTGCCAGAATTACTAGAAATCCTTTCGAACGCAGGATTAGCTGTGGATTAATCCTCTAGAAACGTAGAAACTGCTTGACAAACTGCACCAGGAGGAACCATGTGATAAATACGCTGAATCCTAAACCCACAAGCCACAGAACGTTCAAGATTTTAGGGAGGATTTAAGGTTTGAGTACTGTAAAGTTTTTAATGAAGGGCATCGCAATGCTTATTCTTTCAGTTATCCATAGGCGAACACTTTTATCTTCCCTGTGTCATTCACGAAAGAAAATCCCTTGAGAACACGGTGAGTTTTGTTAAGCGGCCACTACAATGCAATTTGTTTTCATACAAACTTTGAACATTTGCCTTTACATGTCTGTCTCAATATGGCTCTTTTTCAAGTTCTGTTTCAGTACTTTGAAAGTTGGAACATGTATGCAATGTTTTTATACAATGTACGCTGACAAGTATTTTCACATTCATGAGCACATCTGTGATGTCATCCCAGAGAGAAAACCTCAATAAAACCTTGGTTTGGGCACAAAAAAAGTTACTGGAATTTCGTTACACTTTGCTGGCCTTAATTTCTTGTCTTATGCAAGGCAAGAACAAAACAATATGCAAGCAAGTAATCCTTTCTAAAAATCTTTTCAGAAAATAAACTCCAAGTTCATAATTTGAACATTAAAACCTGCGCACCGAACTGCGTCTTCCCCGAATGACATCACAACAACACTGCCCTCAGTTGTCCAGAAAAGCACAGAGAATTTGGAATGCTTTTAAAAAGTGCACTTTTCAATTACACTCAATCTAAAAGGAACTTTACAAAATTTTTATAAATTAAATATGAAAACTCAGAGCAAGCAATTTTGGATAAAATTCTGCCTAGCTCTAAACAGTAAATAAATAAAAGTAAATAAAAGTAAATGTATGCAGGATGTATGTATGTTAGTCAGCTGCAGTGTACCACTACTGCAGGTGCATTCAATTGAATCCATATTACTTACAAACTTTCACATCCATCACTGAAACATATTATTAGCCTAAAAAAAATAGAAAACAAAAAAAAAACATAGAATTTTAGGGCCATGATTTCAGACCGGGCATTAATAATGGATGGATATGAGGAAAAGCGAACTAATGAACAGCAATCATCGCACTGGTACATCAATTTGGGAGTCGTAAATTATGAAACCTGGAGCCTCAATGGACCGAAACAATGTTTAAAACCTGTCCAAAGGTATACATGAGCGGGGACAAACCGATCAACTTCAACAATCTTCCACATTATACGGAACACAATCTGTTTGTATTAAAAGTCCTACCTTTTTGTGCTCTTCTGCTTATGTGAATCTTGTCAGTAGAGGGCGCTATACACAGAAATAAACAGAAAAACAAATCATCACACACTGTAATAATGAGTGTATTTTTACAGTATGGATTGTACTTGTATGGAAAAGGTCCAAAAAATCATCTGCAGAACAGGACGAACAATACACGGTGTGAGATGAAAAACTGGTACAGAAATGTATGGGAAAAAAAACCAAATTCCCAAGGCATTCAAAACAGAAAGCAAAAAAAAGGTGACCTGTATCAAGATATGTACAACTGGCCTACTCACATACTTGCACATTTAGCAGTACAGTGTTTGAAAAGGTAGAACCTACATGTAGGTGCCTGTATGCTGGGATTATCAAGAGGCCAGGGACAAAATGATTAGAGCTTAGTGTCTTTTTGCTGAAGTATTCGCTCTCCTGTGAAGTAAATGTACAAGCTCTCTGTGGACGTTTTCTGTTCTTTGTAGTTACAACTGTACTCATTTCGAACTGTGGACGCTCTTTCTAGATTGATTTTTGATGACTTTCTTGACTGTTCTTCTTCATGTGATGATGATAACCCTGACCCCAAAATGCCTCTAAACCGGTTTTTTTTTTCAGGGAGGGGAAAACCTTGTGTGGACGTGGGGAAGTCTACACAAGGTGTACGCTACCTGCCTGTGTGGACGCCTTTTGTTCAGAGCGACTGACACGCTTGTGCGCTGCAGATGGTGCTGCGTGTGTTGCCTAGTAACACACACACAAGCTAAGGCCAATGGTGTCATAACAGATTTGTATGAGTTATTATTCAAATTTTGATTTGGGAGTCTTGTTTTCAAAAGGGAATCCTTCACAATAATGAATTTGGCAAAATTCAATTTAATTTGAAAAGAGGAATTTAACTTGAAAGATTGACTGAACACAGCCAGAAGATTATTACTTATGTCGATCAATCAATCTTCCCCTTGTTCAATTTCGGTAATAATTAATTTGAATAATAATTACTGCTAATGGGTTATTAGGGAGACATTCCCATTACAATGTGCACACAATTTTTCCAACTTTACTGTCCCATAATTCAATATTCCCTAGTCTGATCTGAGCCAAACTGTGTATGTTTTCATTTTAGGCCCTAAACTATCATCTCTCAAAATATGGACAGCAAAATTCGGCCTCCTTCTGGTAGTTGAAAAATTTACCACAAAATGTCTCCCAAATGACCTATTTGTAAATATAACTGATTTTCTACATAGTTATTACACTAATTTTCTCATCAATTTCAATAAAGAGAAAGGAAAGGAACACGTAGTTCACCCTGAAATCATCAAAACAAACAATTCTGCAAAGAGAATTTTCACAATGTTTGTCATCCATTTGCATTTTTGAAACTAGCAGGCCTGTCTCCGTTTGGGCCCACTTTTTCTGGGGGGGTGAAGAACGTTTTATGCCCAGTATCGTTTGAGACTTTTGTTTCAATTTTCAGTTATTTTGCATCCGTTAAAATAAAGTCTTCAATTTCAACAAGTATTTCTTTTTTTAATTCATCACTATGGGCGGGAATTTACGTTTAATTTGAAAGACATTTAGAGGAAAACTTCCCCATACTGTTTAAATGTTTAGCCAACACTTTGCAGAGGCCGCCGCCTACCTTGGTGGTGTTAATTATATAGTTCAACAATGAAAATGGTCCAATCAATGTAGAAATGTGGACTGATGTTGAGGCATTTACATGTAAAACAAGCAATGTTTAGTGTTTTACAATCTACTTTCTTTTTCTCAAAACATACATGGATGCCAAAAGGGAAAGTGTTTTACAGGCATTGTTTACAGTAAAAATGAATGCCAGATTGCATCAATCAAAACGTCAAACTTCTAAAAGGGGCGGTTCCATTTGAACTGTTTGGGAAAATCTGTAAATGGATTTGGAACTTTTTCATTGAAACGTGTCAGCTGAATCAGAAGTTAAATACCTGCCGTGAGGATCAATTAATCATATACTACACTGCACCGGTGCACGTACTTGAAAACGGTTCATAATGGTTCTGATTGGGGCTAAACAATTTCGGATTTATGAAAAGGGATCGCAACTTACTCACGACCTTTCCTGACACATGAAGCAATCCAAAACCAAGACTTTTATTCTCCTTTTTGTTTTCAATCCTACTCCGGGAAATCTCCCCCCTGACAACAGTGAGCATGCCGGTTTACAATTAGGCCATTTGATTCCACTGCAGCAAGCAATAAGGACAAAATACATTCCCTCTTTTCGATCGACCAAAAAAAAAGAGAGAGAAAAAAAAGGGGCAACTGCCGGCAACCACTGCACTTGGCTTCAAAATCCTCAGACAGCAAGTCAGCTTCGGAAGGCCAACCAGCCGTAAAAATCAATTATCCCATCAGTCCCCTTTGCTGAATCCATTCAACAAAAGGCGCTTTATTATATATATGTAGCTGTTTGCTGTCCGACTGATCGCTTTTTTTTTTCAATAAAGCCGAATAAGATTACACAATTGTCAAGTAATTCCAGAGTTTACGCCGGGGTTATAAACACTGACATTAAAGTTTATTACAGGGCATGCAGGTGGTCTGGCTTCATGTTCATGTACTTGTCTTTTAAGTGTAATGGCCAAGATAATGAGATAAGGATGATGTTTCAGCCTCAAGACTGTCCCAACTCCTTTTAAAAAATTGCTCAAATGCTTTAAAATCTCTGGCACATGGCGTAAAACCTACTGGTACATGAAGATTTCAATAAAAAGGTTTAGTGGTTCAGCCACATCTGGCACACGAAAGACAGCCCCTTGAGACCGCATTTCCACAGAATTTAAGCACAACGCTATTTGACGCGCCGGTGGATATTCGGGCATCTTGCCAACACTGCACAAACAAAATGGTGGAGGATACAAAACAGCAGAAAACTGTGGCCACTGTGCCTTTGCCCAATGGTAAAATGCCCTTGGATACTTGTAACATTTTGTCCTTCCATCACAGGATGGCTAACGGAACTACAACTACTACCGTCATGAGCCACTGAGGACCTGATGGAATTAGCCACACCATGTCCAGAACAAACTGAGGACATCAGCTCCATTGTCTGAGGACATCACCATTACCCCACCCCCCCTTCACAACCAAAACGGTAGTACGAGTGAAGCACCCTTAATTTCCCGAGTACTCAATGCAACCCAGATGAATGAATCACCAGCGTTCCCACTCCTTCCTTCCGTCCTGCTCCTCTGGGGACGACAGTGGACTGATACAGCCCTTGTTTGTTCAACTTGCATCACTGCGTCCAATCGCTAATCAATTACCATCAACTAATAGGTCTTACTCATCGGACCAACCAATTAAGCCCACTCCAGTGGCAGGGGAAAAAAAAAAAAGCAGAATCACAATTCGGCGAGGGCTCTTCCTCCACCAAGCTCTCCCTGCCACAACCTCGTCCTCCCCCCCTTCCCAACAAGTCTATCGCATCCTTCCCTCCGCTGATGAAATTCTTAGGTTGCCAGGACACATCCTGAGGTCTAATTCAAATTCATTATTTGATACTTTTTACTGTCTCAATCCCTAAAATGCTGCGCAGAGCTCCGGTTTGTTGATTTAAGAGTTTAGGCCTTGGAAGGAGGAAAAAAAGGCTTGTCGTCTGTTGACTGTTTCATACATAATTAAGAGGGGCCCGAGCCTTTCAATAGGTGACTTATCAACTCACTTGATTGATGCAAGCAAACAGGGGAAGATATCCCGTGCACAATTAATTATTTGCGATGTCAAAATTAATAACGGAAAAATCTAATTAGGCAGAGTTTATGTCTGGCAACCGTATGATTGATGTTGGTTTATGATAGCTAAATAGTAAGGTTCATCAACAAATTAGTTCTTTTAGGTCACGTCAGACTCAGACATGAAGCCCAGACCATAGATGTTTACCTCAAACACCAGGCCATTCCCAATCTGTCGCTTTCTGCTACAAAAGCAACAATCATTCCTACAATTGTTCTTATTTTGTATTTTTGTTATTTGAATAATTTTTGTTCACTACACTGAAACTTCAATCCTCACTGATTCAGAAAGACAGAACAAAAGTACAAGTAGGTCTATTTTTGGGGGGAGGGGGTTGAAATAGGAATAACAGGCCAACCTGAAGGCCACACAGGCACAATAACGTAGGGCAGTAAATGGAGCAGAAATTGCACGTACAATGTTCTAAAATTACCGATGTAATACGATAATAACCAGAGTACTTCAAAAGGTTATTTGTTTAGTTTTATTTATTGAATTATTCATTAATCTA
Organism: Acanthaster planci; assembly: GCF_001949145.1. Next base: position 692,801 of record NW_019091365.1, read on the forward strand.
ATAAAACCGCTCAGTGAATCAATAGCCCCCCCAAGCCCCGCCCACAATTGGCATTAATGAGGTACCGTACCTGTATCTGCCGGTACAACGAGGTCACGGGGTACCAGGCACATGCACACAAAGGAACACAGCATCACATCTGTTTTGTCCATTACTTGAATTTTAATCTCTTTTCACCTCTCCCCCCCCCTCATTTTTTTTTCCAACCCGCAGTCACTGCAACATGTAGGGTTCATAAATCTTCATGATCTGTATATTAATCTCCTGACCTCAAATCACCTATTTTGAACATGCGCCGATTGATTTCCACCACGTGTGGCAGACAGTGGGCCAATTTGTGTTGCCGCTTGCATCAGCCGATTTGAAAGCTCACGTTAAAAAGAAAATGACACGCGTGCCTATGTTAGAATTAAAACCTCAAGATTCAATTCAACTTGAAAAATGACTTCTCCCAATTTCCAAAATGCTGAAGCACAGGAAAGTTTGGAAATTACTTCTAGAAAATTACAGGTAGTAGAACTCTGTGATTTGTGAATTTAGGACATCATCATCAAAGGTGGACACAATAACACTATGGAAAGGCACAAATAAGAAACAAAGCTTCACCCCTACACCACTGTCTTGGGTGCATTAATCTAGAAATCGACTAAGAGGCTGGCTTGAACCTCTCCTAAAACTGACGATCAGTTGACTGACCAGAGCCACAGCCCACCCTGAAAATAGATTTCAAAAGACAGGGGCACCTTGAGGCCACTTCAAAAAAAAACTGGACAGAGGACAAACCTATTTAGGGTGCGCCTTGCACATGTCACGTAAAATGGTCCCTTTTTTTCATGATTTCTTGACAGCTTCTTTGGGGGGCTTGTCACTACAATCTCAAGGCTTGTTATTTTATATACTGATCTCAAATTACAACATGTATGAGGAAACACATGCCCGGAGCGCCTGACAATTCCAAGTTTGATGAAATAGAGGTGATTTGGCATTACTGACCAACTTTCCTGTGAACAGTTATACCTCTTCGGTGACAGTTGCAAGAAACTGCTGAAACATGTTAAGACATGTTTAAATATTCGCCTCAACTCTTTCGTGACTTCCCCATATTAGTAAAACACCATGGAACTATCTTTCATCAGCACCAAGCATGTGTGGCTCAGTAGACAAAAGCATACATGCATGTTCACAAATAACCATTTCCTTCCTTTTAAAAGGTTCAATTCTGAGTGACTTCTGACCAGAAGATTTCAAGATAACCGGGTGGTTTGTGGTTCCAACAGCAGCACGTGTTCAATGCTTTGTTTCCATGGGGAAACCACAGAATGGTTAGATCCCTTGTTAATGTATCGGTAAGGAGAGCCAGATCCAACTGCCTGCAACACTGTTTTGTAAACAATTCCACATGTACAAATTACAGCTCTACAAATTTTAAGTAGCATCCAAAACTGCTATTCTCATCTGGTTCAACCTAATTGTGTTCTTGTTTTGATTTACAATAGGTCCTTTCCTTCACAAAAGATTGCGATCATGTGTTTGGTGAAGGTTTATTTGATATTGAAAGGGAAAATATCGCCAGCAGCTCGATCAAATCTCAGCTGGTTAAGTTATGGATGTCACCAGGATCTCATCTGGTGACATGTTCACCCGTCTCTTGGATGGGGAGCGAGTGATTTTGGATGGGCCAAAATAGACAATAAAACAGGACAGCTAAAACATTTTTAAAAAAATGGACATTAAAAACGACTGGTGGAAATTTTGGCAATAACTGTATACACTTGAGACGACTATTGTTGTTATGAATAAAAAAAACCAGTGCCTTGAAATCTACATGTGTACGCGGACCAACCGGCCACGCTGATCCTTGTCGAGTCGTTTGCGTATACGTCAGTGCATTTCACACACACAGTACAACCTTACCTGACACCAGCGTAACTGATCTATGTGTTAGAGCTTAGTATAGGTACCTGCAGAACTTGCCTTGATTCAAAAATTTTAATGGGTTCATAACACTATGGGATTTTACATGCGGCCCCGGCAATGTCCTTCCATTTGTCATCGAAACGGCAGTGCACTTTGTGTATCAAAACTTCTCCCCAAAAAGCCACCAAAACTAAATCCCATCTCTTGAAAATGCACGACCCCAAAGTTTTTGGACCATGTGACCAGCCATTTGGGGCAATGTTTTCACTTACCATCCTGCCTCTCTTCACAAAATTATCTGCACATCTGCATACCGAGGCCATTTACGACACAATTTATCACACGCTGCACATGTGCAACATCAATGAACACGGTCGCACCGACACCGGATGTTTGCGACTTTGCGCATGTACATTGTGCCATGCTGCCACAGTGCGCAGATGTGCGGATCGTGGATAACAACTCACCAGTTACACGTCCAAAAACCATGGGCCATGCGTTTTAAAGAGAAACTACCGTATTTAGTTGATGGCTTTTGGGGGAACGTTTAAGAAAGTACAGTTTCGACAACAAAAGGACACTGCAGGGGCTGCATTTAAAATCTCACAGTGTTACGCACCCAGTAAAGTTTGGAATTTTCTTAAAATAAATATTATGGCTTACCATTTCCTTAAAATTCATGTCCATTTGAAATAAGAAAAGAAAGTCAGCTGAGAAGAGGTGATGACTGAGTCTTAGCCAATCAGGAAGTGGTATTCAGGTCACGTGACTCACAATTAGTATACGGCTTTATTTCCTCAATAAAAGTGCAGCAATACAATATTTTTTCATCTTCAAACATAGTAGTTTGAACCGTCATTTCCAATAACAAAATCCACCGTAAACACATCTACACACTTCAAAAAATCCATTAAACTTAATCAGAAGCAATAAAGGGACAATGTAATTGCCGTAACTCCAGCGAAATTCGTACCATGTAGGGATAAATCTGAGATCGAATACGTATCCTGAGGGCCGAAAAAGAACAATTTGCTGATCAATAAAAAATCTCGTCAGATTTCACAAATCAACTAATAACTAATTAAAAAATCAATATTTGATCCGGACGAGAAGAGTGAATTTCAAGAGGTTTTTCAGAAATATTTTCTGGGCAAGATAAAATGAATGACCTGTGACTACGTCATCACACCTTGTGTATTTCGTGTACATATCAGAAAATGTCACAGAAAAGGGGTTTCCAAACACTTTGGGTTATTTTTAGACATGGGGAAATACATTACCAACACAGCTGCGCTGCAGTGCTAAAATTGGACTGGCGAAAAAAAGGAAAACGAGGCCGTGTACGTACGAAATGGATTGCACTGTTCAACAAAGACGGCCACATAAATCTAAGCCTACATGATACACGTTCATGAATATTACAATCGTGACAATTCCCTTTTTAGGCAAACAATCTTCTTCAAGTTCAACCACACAGTAGACAGAAAAGCTGATTGGCTGGTTATGGCAAAATTATCAACAAATTGTGCACCAAGATCGCTATCAAACAAAGACAGACCAATAGCCATGATTGATTGATAACGCAGATCGACCCCAATATATTTCTGTGTAGACTATACCTAGCCCCACAAACAGGGCTGTAGTGGCTCTCTTTTACAACTGCAGGATTGTCACAAACTTTGAATCTTTATATCTTCGGAAATGAGAGTGACTCGACAATTTTACTTACACCGGCATATTCCTCAGAGTTTAACTTTTATTTGAGCAACCTACAGCTTTCCCAAACCGTATATTTTTCGAAATATGGCGCCTTGACAACTTGGCCTGTGATATTTCTATGCTGACCATGGGCAGCGCCATTTTAAAAAATGAAGGCAGCGCTTTGTGCATTGAATTTCAAGGCACCCGATAAGCACTCCAGCATAAGTTGTACCATACAAAACTGGTTCCCCATCACACCTTGTGTAACAGACGAACAGGGAACCGGTGAAATTAAATTTGAATAACGGTAATATGCATGTCAATGTTTCATGCTCCACACACATGCTGTGGGCGTACTGTACACTAGCAAAGTGCACACGCCACTGATTAACCCTAACCCTCTCAAATCCTTTTCTGCAAAATGGAGAAATTTGGAGGATTCAGGATGTATGTTAAAAGTGCATGGCTGATTTCCAAGAATGCCATACGTGAAGATCGTGGATTAGACCTTAAGTTGTCTGTGCTTAGTCAAGCACAAATGCAGCCCGATATTTCTTTTGAATCAACTACACAGCTCAAGAGTGCCATTCGCACTGCCTCAACATAACAACAGGAATTGCTGGAGGATTTTGAAGGATTTAGGCAGTTGGGCACACCTCCAAATGACATTCCCAAGAAATTTCGGAGGATCTTGGAGGATTTGGGCTGAATGCAGTTTATTCATGTTGAAAATCGGAGGATTTCGGAGGGTTCAGGATGGTTTCTAGTAAAAAGGCCTAGGGGGTCAGTTAATAAGCAGTACTGTGACTACATGAATTATGCATCTATGGCACCTGTCGGGTGCCTTGACTTCCGATGCAAGAAGCGCTGCTTTCGTTTGTCAAAATGGTGCCACCCGTGGTCATGTCAGCCAGGTTTTTCAAGACGCCATACATCAGAAAATTTACAATTTAGGAAAGCTTTAGGGTGCTGGTATGACAGTCCAAACTCTGAGAAATGCCGGTGTTGATAAAATTTTTGAGTCATTCTCATTTCGGAAGATATTAGGATTCAAACCTAGTGAAAATCCTGCAGTTTGGATTTCAGGCAGTTAAGACATGCCTTGGAGTAGGGCAGTAGTGGCGACAGATAAAAGACAGATCGAAAAAGAAAGCCACTACAGCCCTATTTGTGGAGCTAGGCTATACCGTACACGTGACAAAAATGCAAAATCGGGACATTTACCATCACTGACCATGTTAACATCGCATCGGGACAATCATTATCACAATTTAAATCCACTTACCATTCCCTATCTTCGAAACCACAATATCTGCAATATGGAATAAGTTCTTAGAAACAACCATTACTGTCTAAGAGAAAAAGCAATTTCTAATTTGAAGAAAATTTAATGAAAATCACCAACCTTTGGGTTTTGCTTCAGATCGCGCTCATTCCTGGCAAGTCTCGCTCCCAGACACATTTGCCCTCGAATGTAAAACACAACTAGCAGGAAACTTTTTCACCAGAAGAGCACCCGTCTAAACTCAGCACACCGAAATAGAGAGCACGCCCTCTTTAGTCGAATTTTGTACTTCATATCAAACTTCTGCACACAATGCTATTATCGCATGGAGGGTGCAGACCACTAATTTAAGTGAGAATTTCTGGCCAGCTCATTAGCACTTAAAGTGCCCCTACCCGCAGTATCTTCTGAAAAAGGAGATTGTCTGGCCCCCAAAATGGTGAGATTATGCAAATCCTTGCCAGGATCAACTCCCTGGGTCTTTGAGCTTTCATATGAGAGCAGAATGGCAAAAAATCTACGGTTGAAAAATGGTCCTAAGTGCCCGAGAAAGTTGAGGGTTGGGGGATGATTTTGATTTGTGGGAATAATTAAAAATGTAACTGGTTAACACAGAAAAAATTGAAAGAAATTGAAAGATTTGCGACTTGACAAGAATTTCATTTGTGTTTCTCAGGGATGTTGGGGTGCATGTTATTGGGCCCTGAACAGTGCTGATTTTACACAGTTTTCAATGGGGCTTGAGTTAGTGGACTGCACCTTAGAAGTCAAAGCCAGTCGTTTAATGCCGCTTTTTCCCCCGAGAAGAGGATTTTATCCTCAAGAAATATCTTAGTTAGGGCATGGTTCTGTACTCAAACGATTTGAAATTCATGAGCAATATGTCATTCCCGCGTAAGAAACTATTTCAATCATCCTTCAACACATGGAACTGTGTCACACCTATCATTTGCCGATTGTACTTTTAACATTTTCCCTGATGAAAAAAGTACTCACACGGTGCAGAGATGTTAAATTACTTTTTACAACAAATTTTCTTCCCTATAAAATGAAAGAATATGCACACACAGAACTGTTTTTCAATATTTTATCACCTTCCACAACTCCAATGCTATTTTTGCTATTTCGTAACCTACCAATGGAAGTGCAGACATGCTTTAAGATTTACAAGGTATAAAAAAAAATGCACCCAGAAATGTGGGGGAAAAATTACAACACTTTGATTTCCATAAAAAGTGGGTATGTTTCAAACTTTCTTTCTTGGGCAGGTTTTCGCTTCGTCTCAAAGTCTCTAAAGTCCTGCTTCTTAATCCTCTCAAAACCAGATATATTTCCGGTGGCACCACCAGTCACAGCAGAATGATTTTCATAGTGGGGAGGGAGCAGTTGTTAGACCATCAATGCATCAGCCATTAAGGGCTCGATCCACTGAGCCCCATCCAATAATAGGACCTGCAAAAAGTAGGGGGGGGGCATGCCCCCCAGTCAAAATGTGGATGGGGCGACAGGCCTCCCCCTCCGGCACGCTTCCGGCACCAATACCAGCAATGCTCACCGTAAATTCTCAGCCGGTAATGGTTCCTTTCAACTAATTTTTCAAAAAAAGGTTTTTTTGCTAATTCAAAGATGGACCTAGGCCCATTTTTGGGGGAGGGAAGGCCCCCCCAAAAGAACGAGGCAACATTTTGGTCCTTTTAACACTCTTTTTGCAGGAAGGAAAATTAAACACCAAAAATTTGCCTTTCTCCCATTATTTTTAAAAAAAATATGTGGATCTGCCCTTGGATAATTTGAAATCAAAAGGTTAATGAACTTAAACAAGAAAATACTCGCTTTAATACAGACCAAAATGTCATGCACAGTATATTTGGTGAGACAGGTTTCCCTGCCGAGTGAACTGAACTGGTTAAACATTGCTCTCTGCAATGCTACCCTGCTGTGCCTAAGCTCCTCCTGGCGGGCAAATACTTCAAATTACAACCTGCCGTATTTTTGAACAATTTGAGCCTGTTTTGAAATGCTCCTTGACAGGTCCATGCGATGGAAATTTCTTTGGTACAGCCCATGTAAAAGCACCTTTACATTTATTGAACTTTTGCCAGTTTAAATGCTATTTGGGAATTTACTGGTTTTCATGCAGACGCAAGTAATAGGAACATTGCTTGTGGTGACACCATGTGATCAATCTCTTTTGTGAGCAGGTGCGGTTCTTCTAAGAACGATTCTTAGCAGAACCACACCTGCTCACAAGAGACTGATCACATAATCTCACCGCATGCAAAATTCCTCTGCCCCTCTGCTGTTCAGAAAATCAGGGACAATTTGAACTTTAAAAACAGACAAAATAACTTACTTTTCAGTGCACTCAACTACCGGGTATAAAAAAAAGTCAAATGGTCTTCTTACATCGAAGAAGAGTCTAAAGTTGCACAAAAAGTGCATCTCAGAAAATCCACTGCCTGGACCCTTTCAACTTTGCCCAAGCCAAACAAAATGGCCGGTTGGAGTTTGGTTCCATTCAATTCAGGTATTAATGTAGCTAAGCGCTCGCAATTGCCTTTTTCTGAGGCGGTATCATGGCGTTCCAGTCGGGATACACCTCTTTGAAGCGGTCGATCAGATCGGGTTCGACGAGGTGGACTCCATCCAACTGATTGCCGAGTGTAATCCTGAAAACAAATATTAAAACCCCAAAAAAATAACCACACAAAAGTGGAGTTTACAAACAAGTCAGTTTCCTGGGAAAAAAAACTGTGTAACGATTCAATTTTATTAAATCCCTGTCCTTGTCAGAACCGCAGTCCACTTTTTACTTTGTCAAATCTCATCTGGTGTTGACATCAGTAACATGCGTACCTATTATGGCATACTCAATTTTCTCTAAGTCTCAATTGACTCAAAAAGCCCTAATCATGCAAAACTCGTGAGTTCAAACAAGAACTCACCTTTGCGTAAAGGTAATCTGGAAAATTAACCCAAGTACGGTGGAACTCGTACGACTGTCAAATGGGAAGTAGTTCGTTCACAGTGGATCAGTCTTCTCGTGTTTAGCTGTGCCACGCTAACACAGATGCACGAAGTTATTCTAAACTGATCCATTTCGGAACAAAAGGGGCAACGGAGTAAACCTGCAGATAGCAAGGGGGCCCCCTATAAGCTGGAGCGCTGGAAAAGGTTCCAACTGGGAGCTTGGCTTAATCTAATTGGATACACCTGCTGTTCCTACTGGGAACAAGACATGTGTTCCCAAATGGGGAATGTGATCATTGCCTTTGTAGGATTTACTCCGAAACAGCCCCTTCCTCATTGGGGCATGGCAATTTCCCAAGGAGAACTCACAGGGTTCCCTAAAGCAGTGTTCCGTTTGGTCCAGAGACGTTGCAATTTTTTTTGAACACTCCCTAACCACAGCAGAACTTGTGGAATAGCACCAAGAGGGGTGAGTTTTCCGCTTGTTTTGATGTGGGGACTTCGTCTTACCAATTTGGTTGGACGTTGTGGGCACGTCCAAACAGTTCGATCTTGCGGGTGCCCGGTGCGAGTCTCTCAATCAGGCCGTAGATCTCGTCTGGTTTGTGGCTGGTTTCCCTCACCTCGGCAACGATGACATCACAGTCCAGACCTTTGTTAAACCCCTTCGGATCGCCCTTCCTTCCAACCTAAATACGGAAACATGGTCCAAATTTAACACCACCATAAACATCAAAAGCCTAGTACTGAATGGCATGGAATTGCATCTGCCTCCAAAGTATGTTAGGTTTTATCCATTTCCTGACAACATCTTCTTTCTGTTGACCTCATCTTCAAGTTGTGATTAATGTAAACCTGTTCAACGTTCCACCTGCATCGTGGGATTGGACGACAACAAACACATTCTATGTGAAATCCAATGGGGGAGTCACCCAGTGGAACTTTTTTTTGTATGAATTACACCAAAAAAACAAAAAAAACAAAAAAAGAAATTGACAAATTTGGCAAAACTCTGTCTTCATTCCTGCAACTAAATGTTCGCCTTTGTTGGAATACTGTGGCTTGCTGAAACCCTACTACAGACACACTGATGCATTCGATACATACCAGGCAGTGTTCTTTCCCGTGGTTCAGCCAGTGACCTGTTCGCCCCGTCCGGATCAGCCTCTGCAACTGGTTGGTCTTGACCCAGATTAGTTCCTCGGTCCGCTCGTAGCCCCACAGGCTCAAGCACTCGCGCCCCAACTCCATGGCTCTTGGATTGTGCAAAAAAAAAAGAAAGAAAAGAAAAGAAAAGAAAACCGTATCTTGAAAAAGTAAGTCTTGAGGGACTCGACGAAACACTGACCTCGAAGAAAAACAGAGACTGGTGGGGGGGGGCCTGTTTTAAAAACAGTCCAGTTGTTTCAATTTGAATGCAAATCAACTTTTCTGAGTTCCATCTGTGTATTAGCAAAGTGGTCTCCATTGTGCTGAACTTGCAAGTCGTGCTGAAAATAATTTGTACGTTACAGTCCAGGGTGTGATGGCGACCTGCACTCCAAATGTAGATCATGGCTGATCAGTTCTAAGGACTGAGCATTTCGTCAACTTTGTCCTTTCTCCAGGACAAGGTACGAGGCATTCTTTTGTCTCTTCTCCGCTGCAATCTTCGCTCCATTTGTAAGTCACCACAGGACCGCATCATACCCACCTTCCGGTGACCCAGAGGAATATGTACCCCTCGTCCTGCAAGACGGGGACGTTGAGATGCCTCATTTCGTCATCCTGCATGGTCCCGTAGGGCAGCTCCATGTGGATGTCCCAGGGTGGGTCTGCCATGACGACGGCAAACTTGCCCAGAATGGTCGTGTCCAGGTGTCGGAGGTCACACTGGATCCACTACAAGCAAGCAAACAAAACAAGAAAGAGACAAAAAGTTAACAGGACCCATTCACCAGGAAAGAACTGCTCATCGATGTTGGTCTCAGGAAGATTAGAGAGGACTAGTCACAGGCCACTGCAGGTTTTCCAAACGGTAGCTAATTCCCTCATCAATATTAATAAGCTCATGAATAATAATATATCATGTGGTATTCCAATTTTTCGACAGTGTTGTACTTAATTTGCTTAATTTGCAATTACTGTCACCGAACAGAAACTTCTGGTTCATCACCAGGGAAGAGAAGCTAGAACACAGTCCAGGACTGACGTGGAAAGTTGAGGTCAAATTTTCCTCCAAACATTCAGTCACATGTTTTCAGAGTTCCAAACTGTTCTTCTAACTTTCCACTCGACACTGATTTCACAAGAGACTGGGTATGTTATTGGACGCGGTCCACCACCGTTCCGCCCTCATAATCAGCTGTGGTCAAGGTGAAGTGAAGACGACTTGTGCCGCGACAGTGCTGCAGGGACTTCCAACAACATCCCTTATAAACTGATACTCCAAACTAACGTATGTTATTGGACGCAGTCCACCACAGTCCCGCCCTCATAATCAGCTGTGGTCAAGGTGAAGTGAAGACGGCTTGTGCCGCGACAGTGCTGCAGGGACTTCCAACAACATCCCTTATAAACTGATACTCCAAACTCATGGAATGACCTGAGTGTTCATCCTCCCCCAATCCCCAACCACCGACTCCAAACTGAGCCGCACCCTGCTGCCCTACCTGGGCGGGGATCATGGTCACGTTGCTGTTGCTGCGGATGCCCCTCGGAGCGCCCAGAATTTGCTGGCCGTTGTCCGGCTTGGATGGGTACTCAATCTCATAGTGCACATACTGCAGTATTAAAAGATGTAACTCAGGTCAAGTAAGTGTGATTTCCGTGACTTGAATCTCCTGCGAAATTGATTTGGATCCTTCTTTAACAAAGCATAAAGCTCTGAAGAAATCATCGGAGGTTCTTCAAAACAGGAAGTGCAGTTTCTATGGGCTTCCATCATACAATGCAATGGGTCCTTTTTTTTGAAGAAATATTTGATTCCGTTATCAGAAATATTTCATAATATACACTTAAATAAAATATTTATGTAGTTTGTAGAAGGATACTGCATGAACCTCTGTTCCAGTTCCATGACTTATTCTCGCATGGCCAATTTGCGTGAAAATCAAAGACAGTGACTATTAAAAAAACCTGTTCTTGTTTCTTGGCCAAAAAAAAAGAAACCTCTGCCTTCATGACAGATACATGTACCTGGAAACAAAACTATAAAATGAATTTCCTGAGTCTTGCTCCAAGTAGTTTAACCGTGTCATATGTATTTAGATGTCACAGCATACCTTGCAGGTATCCATGTGGAAACAGGTGTTCAGGAAAGAACAATCACCGAGTGACTCTGGAAAGAACGACAATCACAGGTTAAAATAAATGTACAGGGACTAACTTTTTAGAAACATGAAAACAGCATGCACAAACAGTACTTAAAGTCAGTACTCAGAAATTAAAAAAGTACTTGGAGAGGACTTGATTTGGCACCCTGATATGAGGCGATTTGGGACAACTTACCGTCCGTGTGCTTGTTTATGAGTCGTCTGAAGTGGAGCTGAAACAAGATAAAAGAAGGTCATGTCTTTATTCACCACTGGTTGAAATTACTCACTGACCATCAAGAAATGAAAAATGTGGCACCCAAACGATTCCTAATGGGGTTGGTGCATGAACTGTACAGGTGCCAGACCTTGTGGCGAAAATACATAAGCACTGCTTTCAAGGGCTGTGTCTGAATGTCACTGCTATGGTTTAAAAATAATACTTGCACCTATGGAAGCCGCCGGGTAGGCGACTGCGGCTACTTCCCATAGGTGCATGCATGACTCCAAGCCACAGCCCGTAAATTAAGACACTAACTGCAACATTATCCTGGTAAGCTGGCCCAAGTTTGGCCAGCAACCATTCGCAATCAACTTTTTGATTTCCCTGGTACCCAGGATGTTATCCGTGTACGGGTTACCGGGTAAACAGTCACTGTTGGCAACTGGGCTTTCGATGTTACCTTATTGCACGTGTGATTGGCACCCATTTCTTTAATGCAGTCAGCTCGGGTTCCATGCGCACAGAATTCTTGCACAGTTCCTTGAAGACGAAACCACACAACAGAGAAAGTGCGTGAAAAGTTTGCGGCTGATTTTAGCATCTAACTTGTACCCCAGTGTATAATTGTGTCCTGGAGCATTTGAAATCTCTTCAAGTTTCTGTAAATTTTCAAAGTGATCTCGGAAGCACAAGACGAGTCTAGAGGAAAAAACAAGTCAAGTTCTCTGTTTGGACGTCTCGCCCATTTGGCATCTTGATTAAAATGGACACGACATGTACACTGGTGAAACAAATGGTGCTAGATTCTCTTAAAGGCCTCTCATTCAAAGTCTGCTCTGACGACGTGCGACTCATATGTAATGAGGTTGGGTCACGATTGCCTCATTCCATGGCAAAAGTCAGAGCGCACGATACGGACTGACACTGCACTTGGGATTAGGGAATTGTGGACTATAAACTGTGATTGGTCATTACCTCCTTGGGATTTGAATTTTTCAACCAATGACTGCTCCTTAGCCGTGGGAATGCTTAACAGCTCAAACAACTCTTGTCCCATCTCTTTGTTCTGGAAAAGAATTGCAATCAGTGCAGTTAAGTAGGGTAATTACTCAATTAACTCAATGCAATTCTTCCATTATTACTCTTAAAGTCTGACGAACTGTCGTAAAGAGTGCAGCTGTCTTCCAAACAACCAGTGCTGACTGGTTCTGGCAAAGCAATAGGTCTTTGCCAAACATTACCAATCCTACTAAACTTTATAATGCATGATAGAAAACAATGCAATGGTTTCCCTACCCGCTCCTATGTACGCACAGCAAGATTTCACCGACTACCCTGTGAACCCTTTTGCTGAGACGCTCAGTGTCTTGTCTAGCTACCCCGTCAAAAGGACAAGAATTGCACAATCCTTAACATAAATCTGTAAACAGATGAGCACGGATGGCACTAGGACGTAACGATTTTCGACAATTTTGCTGAGAGGGGTCAGGCAGTTTTTTTTCAACCCTTGCTGGGACAGGACAGGCGGGTATTTGATTCCTAGATGAAGCCCTGGTGGCAACAGCTACTGGCCACGCTGACAGGGATTTCTTAGTATACTGCCATCCTGGCTTCTGCTTCCTCCGGGGTCAATGCGGCTGACCAACCTCTTGCTCCTTGAAGGACGTGGCCGACAGCAAGCTCTCCAGGTTGTCCTCCCTCTGCACATCCAGCTGCCCCTCCTCCTTCTGCGGCTTCTCGTCGGAGGCTGGAGTCTTGGCGTTTTTGGAGGCGTCATCTTGGGCCTTGGGGCCGGGGGATCTTAGGGGGAAAAGTGAGAACAAGGAACTATTTTTCAACGCTTTGCAGACATGAGTCCTCTGGTGAATGTTTCAAGCACTTGTAGTTGAGTAACGGAATAAATCTTATAGAGAAGAGGTAGCTCTTAACCAGTTTATGTAGAGAAAGATCCTTCACTTTGACGCGCAACATTCTAGTGTACCAAAACCTAGTGTAGCAATTTCCAAAGACTCCTTTTGAGCCAACAAATGCAGCACATTACGAACTAAGTGAGAAAAAATCTCAACGACATCTGTTTGAGAAAGTTGGCAGGTCTGACGCTTTGATCCTTGCAGAGTCCGGTCTCCATCAAATCCTCCTAATACACGTACAGGTCTGTAGACGACAGTCACCAAGATACTGATATAAATTCTGAACCATTCACTATAAAATACTTACACTACAAAATACTACTTAGTATTTTAGTCCCTTCAACTTTGATGTCAAAATTATCATGACTGCAGTCAGGGTAGTACTTTGGGCTATAAAGTACCATGTACTAAAAGTACTACAAGAGCCTTGTACTAAAAGTACTCCATGTGCCTTAAATGAATAAGTTAGGGACCTCTTTACTAGTTACCATTTACGGAGAGCAGTTTTTCCCACAAGGTTTTTTTTTGCATCAGGGTAGTACTTAGGGCTATAAAGTACCATGTACTAAAAGTACTACAAGAGCCTTGTACTAAAAGTACTCCATGTGCCTTAAATGAATAAGTTAGGGACCTCTTTACTAGTTACCATTTACGGAGAGCAGTTTTTCCCACGAGGTTTTTTTTGCATCAGGGTAGTACTTTGGGCTAAAGTACCATGCACTAAAAGTACTATAAGTGCCTTAAATGAATGGGTTTAGGAACTTTATACTACTTATCATTTATGAGGGGCAGTATTTTCCAAGAGGTATTTTTTTCACGTCTGGGTGGGGAAATGTTAATTTTTAATCTGGGGTTTTGCCTTCACACCAACTTATACTGTACACTCAGTGTTTGTTCCAGAGCTTGTAGCTTCAGTTGAGGTCAGGGTCAACCAAATCAGATGGCCAAAACTAACTGGTAAATTTCTAAGCATCTGAGTGGTTGCCACGGAAATCCTACCAACATCCTTCATGCAAGTCACTAAAGACGACTTACCCTTCCCGTTTCCTCTTTCTGCTTGACGGCAAGGCGGGGCTGACCCCTCGATCTCGATCACTCAGCTCAACCGTCATGGCCGAGATCTGATAACGAGTGAGAAACAAGTTCAAACGCAACACAACTTCTGCCGGTGCAATTTGTAGTTCTGTTTGAGCGAGGAGTAAGACCTGAGTCTATCAAATGTGTCCTCGCATACACCAGCATCAAGGACTTTAGCCTGTGACTCAGACTCCCACCTTGACGAGTATTTTTCATCACTCGGACTTGAGAGAAAACACAAAAACAAGGGATAGGGGCCTCGACCAAGTACTTCTTGTTATTTCTGCCTCATGAAAAGTAACTTCGGTGGTAGACGACATACCAAGAAAATCAAGATTTGGACTTGAATTTAAGGTAATCCAACATCAACGTTAATACATGCCATTTCCACACACACAAACTTTAAGTACTGACCTGGGGGGTAACATTTGTTATTCACTGCTTTATCATGTTAGGTAAAAATCCATGCACAGGATTTTATATTTTATATTGGGAAAATTTCCAGAGAGGACTACAGTATAAATGACAGGCCCTCTCCATCCATATCTTCACATGGAACAAAAGTTGCCCCAATCTGATCCTGGCATGCAATGTCTGTTTATCATGAGAGTGATCAGTCATGGCTTCGACTGTCACCATGGAAAAATAAACGGTATTGTTTTGGGTTTCCTCAAAAAGGCTTTCATACTAAAGAAGGTTTGTGGCCATTGTCACCGACACTGGAAAACCCGCGAGAGTGTCATAACCCTAACCTTTCCCAAATCTCACCCAAAACCTCCTTACGAAGGTTGGAGGATTTCGAAGGAGTGACACCCTATGGCAAAAAAATGTGTGGCTGATTTCCAAGGATGCTTTGTGTCAAGGTCTTGAGCCAGACCTGTTGTGCATTTATGCTCAGCCATACACAATACATGCCTAGAGCACAATAGAATTCATTCTACACTGTTTCATATCAGTGACACCGCCTCAAATATACTAGCAGTAACAGCCGGGCAATTTTGAAAGAAGGAGGCTGTATCCAATTTCTGCCCGGACGCAGTCTGAGGAGTTTGAAGGATTTTTGATCAGGACTTTCGCATCCTAGTAAAAAGGCCTATGAATTTCCGGTTACCCCGATCTCCTCTGGGATTTTCAATATATCCCACTATATTCTTGGACAGAGGTGCCCACAACTGCATGGACCAACGTGCAGCATTACATCTATGCTGGCCTGCCATGCACTCCACCGTATTTCATGTTAATGACGGCCATCCTCTGAGAGGCAAATGAGAACCATGAAGCGCACCCTCCAACCTGCTCCTACTTGGAGCCTTTGCTCGTCAGCTGGCTTATATTTATACACCAGTGCACTCCATGTGGAGATGTTGGCATAACCAGATAATTACACACAGTCACAAAAAAACTGAGAAAGAGAGGTGTGAGGTAAGAGACTGACCCACAGGGACTCTAGATAAACCCTGAAAAAGCCAGGTTATTTTGGACCATCTCACAGCTGGGGGGGGGGTCTACCCCAACGGCAGAAATATATTTTTCAAAGGGGGGGGGGCATTTGTGAGACCATCATGCATCAGCAATTAAAGAACCTGCCAAAAGTGGGGGGCCATTCTAGTCGAAAAAGTAGGCGGCTGGGGTCAGTGATAGCCCCCTTCCCCCAACAGTGGTCGACCCCCTACGAACTCGGCCATCCCACACCTGTTTTTTTTAACTTGGTAGGCACACTCCTTATCAGTACAAACGCTGCGTTTCAACTTGATCTGACATGTGGTTTTGTCATTATGGTCTTTTGAAGTTCAATGCCACCCGTGCGCACTGAGCACGACAGTGACAACATTTCTGGCTGACCTGTCTCGGAAAAATGGGCACTATACTCCAATTTTCACAAACTTGGTGTCAAAATTAAAGCGCAGAATTGCTGGAAAACTCCTGAAGGCTTGGCTCATGAAAAAAATATGCTGTGGCAATATGAAGAAAAAATGCTGAGGGGGGGTTAAGTTCCATATTTGTATTTCTTTCTTTTTTGTGTGTGGTTTTTTTTTGCATTTTGTTTGTTTGTTTGTTGGGGGTGTTTGTTGGGGGTGTTTGTTTGTTTGTTGGGGG
>NW_019091365.1:709726-728427 GCF_001949145.1 Acanthaster planci
TTTGTTTGTTTGTTTGTTTGTTTGTTGGTTGTTGGGGTGTTTGTTTGTTTGTTTGTTTGTTTGTTTGTTTGTTTGTTTGTTTGTTTGTTTGTTTGTTTGTTTGTTTGTTTGTTTGTTGGGGTGTTTGTTTGTTTGTTTGTTTGTTTGTTTGTTTGTTTGTTTGTTTGTTTTTCTCCTCCTACCTTGCTGTATTCCACGGAGACGACAACCAAACATGGCTTCCCATCAGCTGTACTACCCTCTCTGACGCTAGTGAACAAAAATAGGTTCAAATCTTCAAATTATAAGATACAACAACCAAGTTTTCCATAACGGAAATGACAAATTTGGAATGGCGTAGGTCTGCTAAATTGTATGCATCAAATTATGACTTCAAACAACTTAAAAAAAAAAAAAAAGGAAAGAAACTTGTGTACACTTACTGGCAGGAGCTATATTTAGAAACGAGTGGAGCACGATTACTCATTAATGTACGCTCGGGCATTCAGCGATATTTGTACTCACGTGATGAGTTCCTGGGCAAGGAACTTCTGTAGCAAACTTTCCACACTCGCCTGGGACACATCATGAGCTAGAATCTGGCAAGTAGGAGAAAAAGACTGGAAAGTACAGTAAAAAGCTAATAAGACTAGCATTGCTGTGACCAATGTGGGCCCAATTTCACAACGCGGCTCAACAGCTGACGTGAAAATGTTGTGTTTACAATAACAAAATATCATGGTAATGCTTAAGCAAACAGTTCCACGCGCATGGAGCGTTTTTTTCTTGATGGTCAAGTTTGGGCGGCCTGTTCTTGACACGGGTTTCTTGTTCTCGCGCTCGAACGGCGGGAACACGACTCAAGAACACTGTTCTCGGAACAGGATCACACACTACCTCCTTGTCAGGGTTTTACAGGAACACACGGAAAAACTCGTGAGATTTTTGATTTTTGAACAGCTTCAAAAGTAGAGAGATAGACAATGGGAAGTTTTGCCAAGTTAACATTAATTATTTCCGTAACACCGAAATGAATGTTCCTGTTTATATAGAAAATAATTCAGCCCATCCAAACATTAACTCTCGAATAACGTAGCCTACAGGGACGCCGGCATGTTGTATGTTGCTTGTCACTTACTACCATCGGTAACTGGTTGTTTGTACCCGGCGTTCGAGCGGCCGACCCAAGAACATGCCACTGATTAAGCAACTTTTCCCTCGGGGGTTAAGGTTAATTTTTTAGTGTGCTTACCACTCGACGGTCTCGGTGAAACAGAGGAAGGCTCTGCAGCCCCAAATATGTTGAAATTATGGAATTAGGCTATCAGGAATTACAAGGAGATTCATGCTTCTACCGCATTGCCGTCGGACTGTCCAATGGGAAAAGCTGACATGAATTGTTTCTGTTCTTTATGCGGCTGCATGAGTGCGGTGTCTTGCCAGACCCCTTTTATAACATTGGGAGTAATTGCAGAACACCCCAGCACTCGGAAATACAGTACATCCCTGAAATCACTGGTTACGAGGGCATGAGGTGGAAAATCCCCATGAGAATGCTGTGACATTTTAACCTTGTAGCCGCCTAGGAGGTGGGTCATGCGGGGTGGTGGGGTATTCTGTAATTGAGCTTAATATTGCACTTTTTGGGGCGTAGAAGCTGGGTGTGCAAAGTCACTTGCAGAAAAGATAGCTAAATTTTTACTAGATCATTGGTTAGCATTACTAACATAGTTTGCCAATGGTTGACAGTAGAAGGCATCGGCCAGAAGTATTTGCTTCCCTTCAAGGTAAACAGGCATGAACAAGCATGACAAATTCCAAACACTTGCAAGTGACTGAAAAATTCCCTTGCAAACAGACGAGATGAGGTGTTGACTGCTCGAGAGAAGGCCGTCGTTTTCTTCATTTGCCAAGTGGACAATCTCTCATGCAGTTTCCTGAGTTGAACAGTCGTTCATATAGTATGATGTGTTATGTTCGTGGCACCAGTGATGCATTACTTTCTTTGAGATGTTTCTGCCGAGGAGTTATTTGTATCCTAAACGTGATGTCAAAATTGACTTTCCCCTACACCAATCACGTCGGACCAACTACCGTAAATTGACAGGGCTACCTTGCTGAGGGACGAGTGTAAGCTGTCCGAGTCCACAGGGAGCGACAGAGAGTGATCACACAGCCTTTCAAGCAGCTTCTTCTCAGTTCGAGGATCCAGCTTTGGTTCAGCAGAGGCTGGGACCACCGTGAGAGGACTGCTGGTGTCGCTTCTGGAGAGAGATGCCCCAGACTGAAAGGGAGTCCCTGGGCTGGTTGAGACATCTGAGATTGAAAGGGACTAAACGTTATTTTCTCTGGAAATTGGGAATGGTGTAGTTGCGGACCCCTGTTCCTGTAACAGAATGGAAAATTACTTCTGCAGGATTGATTTTTGTAGGAAGAGCGCAGGGTTTTGATTTTTGTATAGACATGATCATCCTGAGTGTCCAAACACAGTCAAGCACGGCTGCAACCCTACAGTTTCAATAAGGCCAAACAAACAAATAGCTGTGTTTCCAGTCACCCAACCCAACCTAGAAAATCACGCGGAACCCATATCTTTTTATTCGACAAATCAATAAAATATAAAAACCCATGGTGTCTTGTTTCTTGACTCCCCGTAACATTAGACTTTGTTTTCTGAAGTGGGGTCAGCCAACATTCTTTCCAAGATGTTTAAACAATGGCTGAATTTATTTTTAAACACAATGTTACTGCACAAGCATGACTTCGACAACGGCCGAGCAGAGAGAAAAGATATATAGGCCTAATTATAAAAACCATGCAAATCTAAGTCCTTGGTTCTTTGACTTGAGAAAAGCAGGCAGGCACGGATGCAGGCATGAGACCAAAAGTGCAAAACAACAGAGATACAAAGAGGGGAAAATAATGCACCAATGCCACTCTAATTCAAACAATGTTCACCTAAGTCATGTATAAAAATAATGTTTCACCACCGTTTCCGCTTGTTCACTAAAATGAGACATTTAAAAGAATCCCAGGCCTGCCCTCCCCCCCCCAAGAAAAATTCCTGAATCCGCCCCTGGGGATCACTACACTATTGATTCTTTGGCCAACTTAGCATGCTCGTGGTGGGAATGACATCCTTGAATCTGGATTTGGCTCTCTGAATAGTCAATTGGTGGCTATTCCATATTTCACAATCGAAACTCAAAGGAGCAAAAATAGCGTTGTGCTACCCCCAGAAGTGTGGCATGTGTGGGGTTCAACGTCCGCCCTACCCTCCAGTCCAGAACTGTGGGGTCCAACGTCCGCCCTACCCCCCAGTCCAGAACTGTGGGGTCCGACGTCCGCCCTACCCCCAGTCCAGAACTGTGGGGTCCAACGTCCGCCCTACCCTCCAGTCCAGAACTGTGGGGTCCAACGTCCGCCCTACCCCCCAGTCCAGAACTGTGGGGTCCGACGTCAACTCCTCTCCCAGGAGGGAGAGGAGCGATGCCGGACCCCACAGTTCTGGGGGTACGTCTGCCCTGCTCATGGGAGTGGAGTAGATGTCCAACCCCACAGTTCTGGGGGTAGTCATAGTGTTGTGCTTGTAGTCTATCATGTCTATGTGGAAAATCTAAATTGTTGACTAATCTCTTATGTTAACCTTTACAATTACATGAAATATGCCAGAAATTTCATTATTTATGCGATATGAATATTTCCCACACTGTTCCGAAAAGGTTTCAGTTATTTTTATTCTGTCATGCCTGTTGCAACAAAAACAAACAACATGCCTGTTGCAGAAAAACATGCAAATCTCTGTACAAAGTGAATGGAGCACAGACGTGAGTGCAATAAACGAAATAAGACAACCTCCGACCATTTCTACCTCCATGCTGCGACTACAAGCAGCTGACAAGAATGCTTAGCCTTGGGCCTACCTGCTATCACTGCGTTTGAACTGCCGTCGCTTTGGCTACTCAAGCCAAGGTTCTGTCGCTCTTTTTTTCTGCGCTGCAAACGCTCTCTGAGATTTTCTTGACGGCGTTTGACTGCCTGAATATCACTCCAGGTGTCTGACATTTTGAAACCTTAACCTTTCTACAGTAAGTCAGATCACATATGAACACGGCTTAACATTTGCTAAATTGCACGGCCACATGCACAGTACACATGTATACTACATTGTACACACTTGTTTTCGTGCATGGTCAGAGTGCGCCCTCTATAAATCCTTTCCGACCACACTAGCCATGTTGTTCGAAACGAGCTACGTTTCCGCGTCTTTCCATACCAGCTCCAACAGATACAGCCAGCTCTTGCAACACACAGAAACTCTCATACCCACCCAGTTGACCGACAGAAATGTTCTCCCACGTGCGTCCCAAGGGGAGTTTTGTCGGGAAAAGAAGGAAGATGAGGGGAAAGGGTGCAGCACACTCGTTTTACATCGCGGCAGCCACCCCCCCCCTTCATTAGTCTAGCAACGCCCGTGTGTTTTCCCATCCCCTCAGGACTTCAGTGTGTTCGGGTAACCATGCTGTTTACAAACTTTGCCCAAGGAAGGGGTTCGGTGAATTGAACTTGACATAGCGATCAATCAAGGGATACAAGGGGACCGAACGGTAGACAAGAAAATATCACACGATTACACCACATTCCAATTTTGCAATGACGATGCACGATCACTTTTATTCAGTAACTGCAAGGCTGTTGTCTACAGAGCAAAAGAACCAGCGGCGGGCAAATTAGTAAAATGTACGTTGGTTATGAGTCTTGTACAAGATTCTTCAGAGTGATTCCACGGATCAGAAAGAAAAAAATTCAAGCTATTAAAAACCAATGTGACATGACAGCGTCTGGTCAAAGCACAAGTACTTTCATGTTGCATCCAGGGGGAAAGATGTGAAAAACAGTTCACACTTCGAACATCTAAGTTTAGAGTTTCACAAAAAAAAACCTACTCCAGTGTGAAACAGAACATGTCTAACTTCCAGTGTCAGATGGGAAAAAGATGTCCCACATACAAAAATCGGGCATTAAACTTGACAAGAAAATTCAAGTACCCTGTTTTCCCCTTCCATCTTTTAAATAGTACAAAAGCTGTGAACCAAATTATACAACCAATCTGTCTTATAAAGGGACGGAAGCCGAGTACATGTATATGACATTTCTGAAAAACAAAGTCCTTGACAAAAGGCATGTGACCTGGCACTACGAAATGAATTTCAAGCTGCTGGATATTGCTTGAGAAGTTCAAGTCAATGTTGAACTTTACAAATTTTGCGTTTCTGAAACCCTTATGCGTTTACATGAATTAAGGTAGTTTTCCACTTCATGGCGTTTTCATGCAATTTGTAAGTGCTTTTACCAAGTGCACTACTGAAGTATTTCTTTTTTCAAGCATTTTTTTACACACCTCAATTTCTTCGCCTAGTTTTTTAACAGCTGTCTTGCTGATTTCCAAAGCTCTTAAAAGCATCAACATGCCCTTCGCAAGAGAATTGAAACAACTAGATCCACATTATTTCATGGGAATCCCACTTCCAGGTCAAGTTGCCAAGTCACATGGTCAATGTATTTGTTCATCTGTGATTTGGGTCAACACAAAATACAATTTTTAATCGGGCAAGAGTGGACTTGAGTTGAAGTCACACCAAACTTGTTTTGTAAATTTCACCAAAGTACGGCATTTCTCTCTTATACTGGAAGTCAACGTCCCCCAAATATCTTCCTGTTCTTAAGCATAAATAATTGCAACCTCTTTGGTTATTGACACTGCAAAGACAATGGCTACAGCAAGTACCAAGTGTAGAGAATTTGGCTTAGTGAAAATGTTTTGATTGAAAAAGTATCTTCCAGTAAACGAATTCAATATTAGATACATCCAAATATTTGAGTACTTTGATACATTATACATTGCGTTACAGAATATACGTAAATGAAAAATGGGGCGGGGGCAATGAAAAGCAATACACTGCTTCACCCTATGCACCAACAGAAACATTTCTGCTTACGAGGTTGACAACCAGTTGTTTTAAATATTTATGCTGTATGTAACAATACAAACACGCTTTGCGAACAATAAACATATAGCAATTCAGACTATTTACAAATGTACATTCACCTGCCAAAAAAATGATGGTCAAAAACCCTTGGCAACCTTAAAACTGGTAAGCGTACTCATTTACAGCATGATCACCATGTGAACTGAGGGTGTGGTTGTGAAAAATGATACTATAAATCTCTTTAATTTTTCGTCATTGGTTTCTGTATCTTTTGTTGCGTGGGGTTAAGAGACAATGAAATCCTCTGGCTTAATATAATCGGCTCTGTACATTCAAGGTTCTGCTAAGCAAGAATGCATTTACAAAACTAAATACAAAAAGACATGTACACATACGTTGGCAATGCGATTGCCCCTCTTGAGGTTATAGGTTAATATACAATATTTACAGTGTTCTCTCATCTACTCTTACTGTTGAAGTCAGATGCCGCGCAAACGTCGGTTGCCACTGAATCCTCTACAATGAAAGAACGGATGAAACTGTGGGGGGGGGGAGAAAGTGAAAACAAAGAACAATCAGAATCAAAGCAATTCAGGAAATGAAGAAAACCTGACACCAAACACACAAGAAGATCTGAAGGTGTGAACAATGCCATGGGAAGGAAAGACAACACACGTTGACATTTCCTACGTTCAACAGGAAGAAAGTGTTAGCATTATTATTCAGTTATCACAAGTGTGATCTGCCCAGTGGAAGGTGGTATATATCCTACAAAACTGTACACAGGGCTCCAAGCTCCACCACTTATTATACAAAGGCTACTTGGGGTTAAATACAGACACCATGTAACTTGTACCATTCTGAGAAATACATGCTCTCCTTTGACTACACCCAGTTTAAAGGTTTACTTGCGATTCGCTCGCACAGAAAAATCCCTTCTGCTCACAATAGTAAGGGAAAGAGAGTGATGGTAAAAGTAATCATGCTTTTTTTCAATAATGACATCAATCATGGGAGATGTTCTTCATGGTTTGCTACTGAATAACTGTATCTCATCCACATTCATGTCTACCTTAGAAAATAAGTTAGTGAAACACACAGGAGAGAAGATGCTATATCCTTGTGTACTATAGACTCATTGCAATGGGTAAAAGTTCACAGGCTTTCCCTTTTTCTCAAGGCCTGGGAATTCTCTATCAGGGAACATTCCTCTATCTACCCTGATCCAACACTTTGATTGTGGCGCATGCTTCACTTGGGACACTGAACAATGTTTGATGCCCCATAGTGTCAACCACCACATAAGTGTTTTCCATGAGGGACCTTAGTGCGCTTTCACGTAACACAGCACTGCCCAAGAAAGTAATTCTCTATCATGCTAAATGGAACAAAAGTTCTGTAACGGCAAAAAATGACATTCCAAATGTAGTGTATAATACATCCCAAGTCGTAAACTCTTCTCTAAACACATCATGCGGTACATGTTATTTTACAAAATTGTGGATGGCCATTGAGGTGCAAGGGAGGTAGGCCTGTATAGTCCTTTTAGTATCATTAAGCAAACCATGCTGTTGAGCGAGTAATTTTGGAGAGTCAGAGACTACATTTTTGTAACCAAGAGATGAATGCGTTGAAGTACAGTAATCAAATAGACAGGCACATCTAGGCAATGCAGTAAGGCCATGGTGTAACAAAATCTAGAAGAAATGTACAATTTCTGACCAACTCGGTGTCTATTTTTAACAGAATCCAAGATTGTATGAAAAGTTTTTTTCTAGATTTTGCTTTCCACGAAGTTACCACACTGCTGTCAGGATTGTTACTCCTGCCATGCAAAACAACCCATCTCACTGATCCTGCAAAGGACAAGTACTGTATTACTGTGGCAAAAAAAAGGGATTATTAAGTATCTAAATGCCTGTAGTTTTAGAGAATACGGCAATGGCCCCACATTATTGGGGCTGGTTGCTTTTACCCTCATTGTACACATGTTCCTGTTCTGATGAAACACAAGAATCAAAATCATTAGGGTAATCTCATGTCAAGTCTGGCTCCCTACAGTGGGACAAGAACGTTAAGAGATGTTTAATGCTATGACTCAGTAGGCAATAAAGTACAGATAACCAGATTTCAGTCAAATTGAACAGATGGTTACGAAGTGTCTTGGCTTCCCATCCTTCAATTGCCCTGGTCTGGTTATTTATAATCATATCATACCATCATCCAAAGTCGCAGTTGGGACAGTCCCATTGAAGTGAGCTTGTTCCTTCCACCAGGCAAGGAAATTTTCAATGTCATCGGGTGGCGCCTCCTCAGAAGTACCTTCCTCTATAACCAACCCCTTTTCCTCAATGTTCATCATGCCCACTTCATCTTCGTTATTTGTCACTTTAACGTCAACAATGCCTAACTGCATAAGTTCTTTTAACACTGGCTGTCCCAGAGCCATAGCTGCAGTGCCGCTCGAGTCCACTATCAGCCCTAGAAAAATACGGTCAAAATTAATGCAGCATTAGTTTTACCATGAATGGGATGACAAAATGGATCCTGAACTGAAAGCCCTGTGGCGCTTCCTGCAATGTAATTGAAGGAGCGGCCGGTGCTTCCTGCAATGGAAGTCAAGAAATGAGTGCTTCACCTACCAAGAAAACTTGATGCGGTGGAATTCTGACGAGCCAACTTAGCAAGAAGTCCAGGGCTTTTAAGTTCAAGTTGTGCAGCTGCTTTCAGTGTGTCTGCAAAGCTCTTTCCTCCGTCAATCCCGAAGGCCACGGCTTGAGGCACACTCTGTTGCACTGGCTGCATCACAGGCGACGAAGCAGTCTCAACAGTTTCGGGTACATTGACGGCTGGATAAAGAAAATGCACTTTTCTTAGGCAGTCTGAAAATGCAGTAAACAATTTGTGCCATAACTTTTACATAGGATGTGGTCCAATATAAAGGTAACTACGGTAAGGCGCAGCTGTCTGTATCCCAATTTCCAAGAATTAGGGAGGCCATCAGTGTCTCAAGTTCACTATAAATGAACTAATTCATAACCTGTGCAAGCTCTGAACTCGAGCATAGTTAAATGTTTGTTTGATAAACACTGGGATCCACTCACCTGTAACATTACCCAATGGCAACTGCATGGGAATACTCTCTGGTTTCCTTTCAGATTCTGTTGACAAGGTGGGAATAGAATGAATTAGCCAAGTAGTAATGCTCGGTTTTCCATGAGATGGAAATAGAAAGGCAGGGATCGTCAGGTCAAATCTCCAAAACAAAACCAAATTCTGATAAACTAAGTCCTGAAATTTCTCAAGTTGTTAGCAAGACCCAGCATCAACCACAGGCCAATAATACTTGACAGAAAGCATAATGATAGTATTTCTTTGGTTTGAGTTTAATGCAGAAATTAGCGCAAGTTGTAGGAACCTTCATCTAATTCCACAAAACAAAAACAGAATCTTGTAGGAGAAAAAACACGGTATCAATGTGCCTTTTGTGTCAAGTTTGTAACCGAGTGGTTTTTCTGGTTATCGAAATCAGAAAAGTTAAATGGCCTGTGGGACAATGCAGGTTTCATGAACATCATCAAATAATGAGACAAACTGATTTCAAATTACTACCTTGAATTA
The DNA here is from genome assembly GCF_001949145.1 of Acanthaster planci. Next base: position 719,317 of record NW_019091365.1, read on the forward strand.
TAAGCTACCACCATTAAAAACTTGCCTCATGATTTGAAATATCTGTTCATGGATCAATCTTTAAAAAAACATGCACCATTGTCCACACTTGGACAACCCACCACTTCTATACTTCTTTGTCCCTTCTTTTATTACTTTGGTTTTGTTTTGGAAAGTTGTCATAGTCAAGAGGAAAATAAGAGCAGTTCACTCTTCGCTGCTTGACGTAAAGAACCTGTTTGGGAAAAAAAGAGTTATGCCGAGGCCTAGACTTCTCAGTCTCTCTGCAAAAAAAACAAAGCTCTCAAATTAATATGCACGTCACTAGGTCAAAGTCTCTGCTCCTACAAGCCCAAAATGTTAACGGTGCACCAAAACATTCCTCGTTTCATAGCACTATTTTTTTGTAATAGATCAGCTCAAATGGAATTGCCAAAATTAAGCCAACATGTTTCCTTTCTCCAGTCAACATTGCAATTAAATTGCATTTATAACAAAGGCTATCTTCCCGTCTTTGAAAAATCAGATGTTTTGTCAATTTCCTTGCCGAGTGGGTTTGAAACTACTTTAAGCCATTTTCAAAAGTAGTTTGAACAGTATTTCAATACATCAACCTTTGCTTGAGTAGCAAAGCAAAAGAAAACCATAATGCTGATGTTGTTTTTCCATAAAACAATGTAGTCATGAACATGGCTGACCAGGTAACGGCCTCTGAACCTTTTTTTATTACATAAACATTTCTGCAACATGGATAAGCGACAATGTTCAGCGACTACCATCAGCACTAATGTTTTCCATTGCCTCTCTCAGCAACTCCAAGCATAGGTCTCAGTAAGAATAACCAAAGATATTTGACTGTACTGTACTGTTGAGCCGTGATCCAACTGTGGGCCTGGATGAACGTTAACAGCTAGTTAACGCCGCAGCCAAGTGCTATGGGAAGCACAGCACAATGTGTGCTTTAAGCCGCAAGGGCAAACAAATCTGAAGGGAAGAGCAGAGTTCATTGATGAATAAAAACCCACCCCACTTTTTCCTGAACAACCCTTCCCCAGGACAGACTACATCATGGGTAACAACTTGGACGATGAACAAGAAATGAAGATGAAATGTGCTCAGCAAAATGTGCTTTATATTTGAGCGAGTATGTTCTGAAGTCAGTTCATTACGCAGTGAATGAACGGTTTTCAGTTTCAAAGAGGAAACTCTTTTGGTCAAATGGAACTCACTTTTCTTTTCAATAACAATGAATTGACAACCATCTTTTATTTTGGGGTTGCTTTTTGTTATGCATTTTATATTTGGCTCCTTTTTTATAAAGCACTCATAAGACGTTTATAAAGATTCAACTAAAAATTTTGGTGGTGTACAGTCTGCGAAGCACTTTCCACTTTTTTTATTTCTCCCCAAGCGATCAATGTTAAAACTGTTCCAATTTTTCAACCGAGTTTACTAACTCAGTTTTCGACTTAGAAAGTGTAGCTAGCAAATGAATAACTTTGTAACTGTATTTAAAATATGAATTGGTTTAATATTTCACACGAGGTAAATTTTTATTTTAAAAAAATAAACGAAGTATAAAACTGACCAGTTTCAACATTGATCACTGCCAAAAAAATGAACTGGTCATTGCATCAATTGTTTGTCAGACCTGATTTCACTTGAACTTTCAAAACTAATTTTCCAAATTATGTTTCAGACCGAATAGCATCTTTACACTTCGATTTTGCAGAGATTGGTTTGGATTTTCTTACAGTTGATACAATGACTGGATAGTAAATTTCATCACTCAAAATAAGGCCGTATTGGATTTACAAGTTTTAACTCCTTGCCCATTGCACAAAACAGCAGGGTCCATCGCAGGCACCGTATACAACCAATTGATCAACAATTTGATCCAGTGAGGGCTTTTCTCAGTGATATTTTCAAAAATGGATGCTTGATGATATCAATGGGATGCAAGTTGAAATAATACCACTTCAGACTTCAAGGCTTTTGTAACTCCTGCTGAATTGCTTCATGGCAATGTAATTAAAGAAATAAATGCATGCATCCCAATTCCAGCAGTTACTTTCAAATTGAGCTGAAAGAGCTAAACTTTGGCATTTAGTATAATTCACCATGCGCGGCAACCACTGGATTTCCCTTGTAAAATGTCGGATTAATTTTCGCCTCCTACTCCTGATTTATGCCAATTCAAACAACTTCCTCAACTGTTGACAGCCTTAAATTCCGCCTGGTAACTGCTAAAATTGTAATGAATCCAACTTCATGCATCTTGCAAATCCAAGAAAATTCCACTTGTGTCCCATGCATCTGTTTGGCCGAATTAGAGCAATTTACAGACATTAAAACCAACAATCAGCAGCAGGTATCAACACGCCTTATTCAAACATTCCGCAAAAATGTATAAAGCGGAAGTAATGAAATGTTTTGCCAGAACCTCTCCAACGTTATTGAAACATTTCTCAAAATTTGAGGTTATTTTTATGCGGATGCAAAATTCAACTTGGCTGTTTCAATTAATGGTAGTTTTCCACTTAAAAACGATGTAGATGCATGGCAGCGAATCGGCAATTACACCGACATGACAGAAGTGAAAGTTTCTGATACGACCATAGCATATCACTGCATCCAAGCACAGCATGGACTCTTTTACTTACCAGTCAAAGGCATGTAGTTGAAGGGATGAGCATAGAGCTCACTGGTTTTGTTTGGACCGCTCGTAACAACCAGATAGACTTCTTTAGGTCTATCAATGTCCAGAGTTTTGTAAGGCGGTACTTTGCACACAATGTGGGTCTGCAAAAAGAAAAAAAAAAAAGGAATAGCAAGTCGATGTCAAACATATAACCATCTCAATTCATCTAAACAAGAATTCCAATCACCCAAGGAATGACTTACATTGTGGAAAAGTGTTTTGTCCATCTCACAGTTGCCTTCCCAGAGGACTTTCCCAAGAGGGCAGAGTTCCTGCAGCTTCACCTTGGTGTGTTTGGCTATGAAGTTTTTGCCAATAATGAACAGATCCTCGTCTCCTTTGACGGAGCAGCATGCCATGCTCTTCTTGACTATCTCAGGGTGGCCAAGCGGCTGAGCTGTTGACAAAAAAGATTGAAACAGTTCTCAGCAGAAAATCTACCCATCAAAAAAGCTGAACATGCTCCACGACAGTTTCAGTCCGGGTGACAACTTATCGCATGTACTTTACTTACTGCAGCAGATGGGCGAGGAAATTTCCTGCAGTACTGTGTTGGAACCATCAGGCCTCTTCATGAAGACTCTGAATACAAGACGCACTGTAGTACTTTTCCTCTTTGACCTTGCTAGTCCTATTCTCTGCTCAACGTCCGCATTCCTCAACTTCAGAATACCAACGCAGTCAATACTAGACACAGAAATGAACCGGGGAACGAAATATTAAACTTAGCTGCTCGAGTTAACTGAAAGTGTTGCAATTTTGAGTGAGTTTGAAAACAAAGAGTATATTGAAAGATTGTACCTGATCTCCATACTGCCAGTATTGCCAGTGTTCTCCCAAGGTATCTCTATGACGGTTGTCCCATCAATATCTATCTCTTTACATGGGGTTGTATTCCTGCCCGTCACTTTGCATGCTTGGTAGTAGCCATGTGGTTTTATTTTGCCTTGGTCCGACGCAACAAAGACATGCAATGTCACACCTTCAGTCACTCCATCAAGCTGTTGTGTGTAAAAGAACCAGTTTACATTTTGGTAATATGAATAAATAAAGGAATCACATAATGAACAGCAAACTACCTAAAAAAAAAATCTCATCTCCAGATATGAGCAAATGGGGCTTACCTTCAAGGTGGGAAATGCCTGTTGTGATTCATCTTTGACACTGCCACGGCTGCCCTCTGTGAGGTATCTTGCTCGGTGGTGCTTCTCGGGCTGAATAAGTACAGACAGTTGAGCACCCGCATCGCTGTTTGGGAAGGACAGGTTCAAACTAGGAGGCTTGGACTTGGCTGCTTTGCGTTGACTACTCGGTTTGGTACTGTTGGATCAATTAACAAACTTGATAGTCAAAATCTCTTGCAACGTTGTTCAGTTTTCCTGGATGGGAGGAAGACGGGTTAATAACAACACAAACAAAAAGAGCCACACGTCAACTTCTACGCGTTTCACGTGTGAATCTTTACAAAGAATGAATGGGCCCGAGGATGGACACCTTAACTGTACCTGGTTCTGACTGGTACAGAGCAGTTTCCGTTTTCTGTAGAAGCACCTTCTAGGTTGAAGGTTGCACACATGAAACTGGGGTCAGAGACTGCCAGTCCGAAGTCGAAACCTCCCACTGGACTTCTTGGAACCTGGGCTACAGAGCCAGGTGATAACTGGGAAATGGAAGTCCGTCGTACTTTTGCTTTAGGCTCCTCTTCCCAAAATCCGGGATCGTTGTTATTTACGTCGTCGTCCAACAACGATGCTAGGGAGCTGATAGTGTCTTCATCAAAGCAGAGATGGTGTGTGCTTTCGATAACTGGAGATGAAGCTGTGCTTGAACAGTCCAGGCTGAATGGGCTTGAGGGTTCACTTGGGGAACTGGTGGACATGGGTGATGCGACGGCACACGAGCTGGACTCTGGGCTGCCAACTGCCTCAGTCTCGCAACTCTGAGAGATTTGACTGGCCATCAGGAGGGCCAAGCTGTCACTTACCTTGTCGTTTGACAAGAACGGGTTAAATTCTTGACATTGAGCCAAGTTTGCAGTTTCGGACTTCACTGAGGATAGGTCTGAAGTTGCCTCGTTCATTGTAAGATCTGGATATTTCATAAAATTCAGATATAAAGGCAGATACTATCAGGTTGTGTCCTTCAACTACCAAAACACTTCTCCTCAGGCTACCTTCAAGGGTGGGAACACCACATAAACACAAATGCAAGGGTTGTTGGTTTTCATTTATTTGCACTTCATTTTTAAGAAAGCAACTGCAACTAAACGACAGCTGCCTTGTACATCTCAACTTCCAATGAGGCCAAGAACCCAACACCATTACATTTGCATAGTTACTCAACACTCAATAACACAAAATTAAATTACTTAGTTCAGACTTGTGTAAGTTTTATTAGCAAATCAACATCTGACACATCACTTCTCGGATACATTAACATGCAAGTAACATACGTGTAGTTATTACTGTGCTAAAGAAATAAGAATTCAATTGAACAAATTTAGTACACTTACGTAAAAAAATCACTATGGCTTTACTTCAGTAATTGGTTCAAGCAAAAAAAGCGGCAGTTGTTGGTAGGCCTGGCAACTTTGTTAACAAAACCTGAGGTTGCTTTTGTTCACACATTCTTTGAAAAACAGCTTGGGGCTGAAAAGTAAGCAGCTTCAGAAGGCAATCATGCACCTCATGCATTAGAATTGTCATCAAAGAACAGACAGTACAGCTACACCTTTTTTCTCAAAGAGCTACGTGAATCCTGACTTTTCCAGCCAGACTTTCAAGGTTTCAAAAACTAAACTGTTACAATCACAAGTTTGGACTTTTTAATACAAAGTTAAACTACAGAATCCAAAAGAGCAACTAATCATAAAATACTTTCTATATACATCAAATTGTTAACACATTCCACAAGTGTAACAGCTCAGAATTTCAAGTGAAAATGGACCACTCTTACCAGTCTTTATGGATGGGCAGTTATTGCCAGAGATCGAGTGCTGACCATTTCCTAACGTAAACGTGAACCCTGCAACAAAACAGAAGACAATATATAACATGAAAACGTGCTTCCCAAGTTTATCTCAATAGTTTCCTGCTAAAGTTGATGACATTTCAGGGCATTTTACTCCTTTCAGGTGGCTGACATGTCAACTACACGGACAAATCAGAGGAGTCCCCAGAAGGCCTGTGGAATTCTTTCCATTTTTCTGATAGTGATTTTCTGGATAGTGATATTGAAATAGGCACAATTATGGATTTTCATTTAGTTAGGCGTAACTCCCAGGAGAAAAAAAACGAAGTGGCTATCGTTACTATTATTACGGTACTGAACTACACAAGTGCGATGACGAAGCTGATCATCACAATGGATAATATATATTTCAAAATTAACTGAATCCCTGAATGCTTGTGGCTGAGCAATCAAGGTGGAAGGTTTGGAACCACTGGTGTGTGAGTTCGAATCCGTGCTTGGACTTTTTTTTGGCCTAAATTTCATGTTTTATAGCATAATTGTTTTTTTTTATGCTGGTTCCTAATTGTATAGGCCATGGCAGAAATCCTTTTTCCTTTTCTCATCGGAAGCTTTAGAGGATTTTTTTTTAAAGGGAAATCTGCACTTTAAGTGGCGCGCTTGCGCAGTTGCACAGCCGTACCGATAGAAAATGGGAGATGCGTTACAGCTGCTGTATCAACAGCCACTGCGAAAAAAAAAAGGCCCGAGCAAATTCTGTTATCATATTTGTCTTATGTTTGACGTTCCATGCACTTTCATTGAGAAAGTCCATTCTATTTCTATTCGTAGCGCGCGTTCTATGCTCACAATTTTACATCAAATCATTTCCCCTATAACTGTCAATCATTTCGTTTCTGCTGTAGTCTGTACGTTCACAAAGACATTGAGCAATGTCTGGAATGCGACCGCGGGGTCCCAGAAAGACCCCGACTGTTGATTGGTTAGTGCCTCGTTACATCTCATTAGCATAGTGGCCGTCCACCAGGCCACGCCCACATTGCGTTTTTCGGCGCCATTACTGTGTCGACAGCACAACCAGCCACAAAGATGATGAAACACGCTTACAATTTACTTCAGTGTCCAAAGCTATTGAAATTTTTCACTACCTTCTGATTTTGCAAGACACTGCTTTCTGTGAGCAATGAAAAACTAATCACTCTAACTTACGGTCCAAAATTCACTCCAACAGGGAGGGAAATAAAGGCAAACTAGCAGTGGCATGCCGGCATGACTGGAATTTGGGAGAATTCAAGAAAACAATTTCAACACGCACCTTTAGAGCAGTTATTGAGAGAATTTAGGTCTTCTACTCGTAACACGTCCAGCCCTAAGGACTCCAAAGAAAGTATCGGCATGGTATAGGCGCCGCTTCAACCTTGGTTGGTAGAATTTTATGTAAACTTTCGAAAATCTGTCGCTCGAGGACGCAGAGACTTCCAGGTACGTCTGTTCCCTTCGCCGCGACAACAAGAAATGAACACGTGAAGGGTCGCTTCTTATTGGCTTGTATCATGGGTGTGCAAGGAAGGCGTATGTCTTACGTCATTTTCCTGAAAGCCCATTGGAGAGTTCAGTGATATTTTTATCTTCATTTGCATTGACGTTATCTTCAGTGACCACGTGATCTTTGACGTAAATGGCATCGAGCAACAGGAGCGTGAGTTTTATATAGTAACTGACGTAATGCATCAATTTTCGACTACAATTTTCAATTTTTTTTCACCTTATTTCTAATTACTATAATCCTCTGTCTGTCGTGCCTTTTGTCACCAATGTAACTGTTTTGTCTAGTAAAACACAGAAAAAATAAAACAAAAAATCACTTAAAATACTTAATTTTGCAAGTCATTAATCTCACATCTCAACAAACTATCTCAACTTACTGAGAGAACATATGGTGTTCCATGTCTGCCACTCAATGTGACGGTTATCAATTCCAGATTTTTTCTTTTTCTCCTCATTAGCTGAAAATATCATGATTATAAATACACTTTATCGGTTCATCAAAATTGATCAAGATAACCAATTGGGTGCGTTCGATTAGCTTACACGTGTAAGTAGTCAAACTTACTCAAGAGCGTTCGTTTAGCTATCACGTGATCTGTGTGCCTGCCCTGGTGTCAGCCACCACTACCCCCGCTGGCGAGCAGGTCTCTGGAGGCTGCCCGAGTGTGATAACGTCACGGATGAACTGTTCGAGCATGGACATGATGGAACGTGGCTGGGACTTGACCTTTTTCCCAGAATGCCTTGGCTAATACACTTCAGCGTTCAATTTGGCTTCCCTTGCCTGTAACACTGGTGTATTCAGGGAAGGTAATCGAACACACCCAATGATTTGAAATATATCCCCAAAAGACACCTGATCAGTGAGATTTAGCGAGACGATAAATTACCGTGATTGTACCAATGCCTCTGTTTTTGTGATCTAAGCCGACACCTTGACTTGGGCCAAAGCATTGCCATTGGCTAACCGAAGACTTCAAATAACGCTTCTTTAACAGAAATTGCTAACCTCGCGGTCGGAGGTCTTGCACAAAGTAGCCAATCACAGTGCAAAGCCATCAGCATTCCCCAGCTCCCTGTTTGGGCGCTGGGCGACTAGCAAACATTTGTAGATTTAGATGTTCGGGAGTAATGGCGATTTCCGGAAGTTTCGTTCTCAAAGCGCGTAACAGAAGATAACATATTTTGAATGTGGAATCGTCCCAAAAGCTGTTTTTTCCGTGTTTTTTTTTTAAATATATGAATTTTTAAAACAAAATGAAAAATGAGGCGGGCGGGGACGATCACCAACTATTTTTTTTGGGGGGGGTGGCCCAATACCTAGTGCACTAACGCTACTTTAACTCAACATAGCTTTTATCAAACCATAGCGTTTTGAGGTTTTGAGCGAGCGATACAGCTTCATCGCATATGCAAGACAGAATGGAGCGCATCCGAGACAAAAACTGTATGCCGTCAAAATTTCGTTAATTTTGCAAGTTTTTCCACGGCAGAAACTTTCAACTGCCAACCTATCCTTCAACGCCCAGCATGGCACCGGCTGGGTGTGTGGAAAATTATGTGCATGTGTCAAAATTGAAGTATTGAGGACTGTATGACGCAAGGGAAGAGGTTCAAAGAGGGACCAGACTAACCGCAGGAAAGAAAGGATGCCGTAGGGTGCAGACCACTAATTCAAGTGAGAATTTTGGACCAGCTCATTAGCATTAAAAGTGCTCCCACCAGCAGTACCTTTTGAAAAAGGAGATTGTTTGGCCCCCGAAATGGTGAGATTGTGTAAATCGTTGCCAGGATCAACTCCCTGGGTCTTTGAGCTCTCATATGAGGGCATAAGGGCTAAAAACTACGGTTGAAAAATGGTGCCCGAGAAAGTTGAAGGTTGCCACTTGAAAAATGGCTGCAATCCGACTTCG
>NW_019091365.1:728548-800736 GCF_001949145.1 Acanthaster planci
CATGTCCGGTTGTGTGCGCGTGCGTGGGCAGTGTTTTGACCCATTTTACACAAGTGCGTCGTATACGCGTTGTTGCGAGTCCTAAGGGACTTTCCCTGTTTCAACCGTGAACAGGGACTACGTCATAATTCGCGGGTGAAAGTAATAAGCGCAATGCTGTCATAAGGTTTCCGGCAGTAAAAATGCCATGTAAATAATGCCTGAATTGCTTTATAGGTATTATCCATGTGTGTGCATTTTGATCGTATTGCTCATGTATACGTACACTGAAAGTGGAAGTAACAAACAGCTCAGGGTCTGCTATAAACTGATTAGTAAAGTGCTGCATGTACTGTATATAATTTATGGCAGTACATGTAGGGCCTACATGTACATGCACACACACTCATTGGTAATCGAATGCAATCAGTACTAGGCCTACTTGCATAACACGATGAAGTGAAAAATCGTCCATACAAGCGCCTACGGTGTCGAACCTCTTTGAACACTTAGAAATTGAATTGCAGTAAATAAATGAATAACTATTTAGGATTATATCAAGTCATTTATGTACTTGTACTTTCTTGAATGGACTCGACAAATATATCCGGCACTCTAACGCTAAACATAGCAAAACAGTGAAATATCAAAGACGAGCAAGGGAATTTTTGTTGGAAACAGTAATTTCTAATGTGGGCACGCAGAATCAGAAAATCCCTCTTTCGGTAAACAGATTAATGAATATAATAAGGGCGCACTGGTCTTGGCGCATGGGAATAACTGCACTTTGCAAGTGTCTTGGCAAGCAAATTGATCTGTTCTTCCGACTAGTGAGAGAATGCAATGGAGATTAAAATGAACTCATTATTCAACACTAATGCCTACACTGTAAAAAACGCCAGGCAATTTTTTGGGCCCAAGGAAAATTGCTTAATTATTGGGCAAAATGATCAAAACGCTGGGTTAAAACGTAGTACCATAGGGTTATATATAGCTCTACGGGTAGTACAAATAACATTTTCCAAACAAATGTTAGGTAAAATGAGACAAGTTTGTTCATAAGAGAGACAATCAACGCGGTTGGGTAATCCGTCTGCGGGCCAACTGTTAGGCGGTTTACCTGACCCAATATATGTTGGGTAAAATATTGCACATCGTTTTTATTGTGTAGGATAAATTTCAACCAAGGAAGGGTGCCCCCAACTGCCCCCAAGAGCCAACTTCCCAAATTTTAGGAAGTTGTTTTCATCCTTCCTTGGGGTATAAAAAGTTTAACCCGGCCTGCAGGAGGGCAGGTAGTTTTGCGGTGACAGAAACGGGCAGCGGCGCCGGAATATAACGTTACCCATCCTGAAACTGCAGTTTCAAATATTAAGACACTGTACATAGGCGTACATGTACATTGTAATGAATACTTCTAGTTATATTCAACGTATGGATTTTGATGCACAAAAATGCTACTAGTTGTAAGAATAAACAACTTTCTACAAACGTTGGCCACACATAAAAATGGCAGTCTTTGTATGTCAACAAATAACACACAATGTGTATTGTTCTACTTACAATAATGACCTTTAACTTTAATTTTGATTCAAATCAACACGAGTCCACAAGCCAATGCAAAAATGTCTGCAGTTGTATGCCGAGTCCTTCTGAAGATACTGTGGGAAACTGCGTGGACGGGAGACAGGAGGAAGGGACGGACGGACGGACCGTCAGACACATGAAAATATTAACGCAGTATGCCCCGTCCGCTTCACCGGCGGGGCACAATAATCACAGTGGATTCAGCTCTTAAGCGCAACGTTACGCATAGTAGGCCCTTTATACCATTTTTTGTAGTTATACAACAATACCGTCACGGTCGACTGTCTGTTGTGAGCTTACAAAAGGGTCGGCATTCGTTCATTGGCTCTTTTCTGAGCGGTAGGAAATTTCCATGGAATGTTTTTTTGAAAATCCACGGACGCTTTCCGTTTTCCTGCTTGCATCGAATCTCCACCTTATTTACTTTGTCAAAAATACATTTACATATATATTGAGTTTTACCGAATCGAATCTCCACTGTGGTCAAAAGTACAACAGGAATCACGAGCAGGGCGGATGATAGAAAAAATGTTCAACGAATGAGTAATGCCATTATACCAGAAAGGGGCCGGTATTCCCTTTTATTTCAATTATATTAGAAAATGTAAACAAACTGCATCATCATCCAGGTATGTTGGCCCAGTTCCCGGAATACTTCCTTGTCTGTATAAATAGACCCTTTCATTGTTTACAAACATTCAGATCTTTTCTCATGTTTACAAATTTTGAGCGCGGCAATGTGTTGCCAAAATTCCTCTTAATAGTAAAAAAATTGACGTCATTGAGGTCGATGAATATATTTTTTCTTTTGCTTGCCGCTGAAACTGAGTTGAATAGGAGAGGGAGGGTGAAATAAAAACGGGACTTTTTCAGGGGAGACCTACGGAAGCCCAATCGTGCCAGGTTTTTAAAGTACATTTTTTCTAATTGCAAAATAACGCAATAGTTTTGCAAAATAACGCAAAAAAAGGAACGCTCTGTGACAAAGAGTCATAAGTCTCAAGAGCTACGTTTTGAGTTTTCATTTGTATTGAAAACAGTAAATTTAGCTTTTTGTTTTGATGTATCACTCAGTTTGCTATCCTGGTGAAAGTGGATACTCCATGGTGAAAAATGCTATGGGTTCCTATTGATTTACGCCGTGAAAAATTATTCTAAAGGACTTTTGCTCCATAGTGGCTCTGCCGACTTGTAACTCATTTTCACAGAGTGGGTCACAAATACTCATACACGAAGAAAGCGCCCCTTGTTGTTAGCCGTCCAAAACTGAGAGCAGCAAGGCAACATCCGACCTTGAAAAGATGAATCCTGCTAATAAGCACTTTTGATGCATCCATTGGTATGCATTTTGAAATCCAGACTCTTGTGTTTGCTCCAGTAAAAAAGGAGCAACATTGACTATGGACGACTTATGTCTTCTTCTTAATAGTCCATATTGCCACAAACGTCGCTTTAATGTTCTTAAACTTACAATAGCACTGTGATTCACAGCTAAAAACCGTAAAATGTCAGAACACCTTAAACTAAGACAAGTAAAAGTTTACGAGGGTTTTAAGCCTCATGTTCCTTAACATGGTTACCCAGCCTACACAATCAACGAAACAATAGTAATCACGACAAGCTAATCGGCGTTATTTCGCAATAGTATTGCATTATTTTGCAATAGTATTGCGTTATTTCGCATTACTATTGCGTTATTTTGCAAAACTATTGCGTTACTTTGCAAAAGTATTGCGTTACTTCGCAATAAAAAATGTACTTTGAAAGCCTGGCACGATTGGGCTTCCGTAGAGACCGTATCGTGACCCGTAGGGGTGCACTGAACTAATTGAAGCCCCATCGAAGACAATGTAAAACCGACCACGTTTGCAGCCCCGGTGCGGCAACCGAAGTCCTCAGGCCTCTCAAACAAAGACGAAGTGTTCTGGGGGTCATTCAGCTCTCAATTTATTTTCAATTTTTAGTAGGTTAACCAATGAAATTTCACCTCCCAAAAGTTAAGTGAACGTTCCCAAGTCTGTCAGGGGCCATTTTTCAAATGACATCCCTCCACCTTTTCAGGCTCTTGGGACAATTTTTCAGTAGCAGTTTTCTGTGCTTTGCCTTAGGGATGGGAGCCCTTGAATCTAGGGAGTTCATTCTGGGCCATTCTTTCACAATCCCACAATTTCTTGGGCCACACAATCTCCTCTTTTTCAAATAAACTGCAGGGGTACTTTTTAAGCGCCTCGGCCTACCGAAGAATTTTCCTCGTGAATTAGGGATACATGTATATATATATGCACTCGTACCTTAGCCAGCCCCATCGCGTTCGTACACTTTTGTCAAATCTTTTCCTTTGTGGGGGAAAAAGAAAGCCGTGTCTGAATTACTTTGCTGCGGCTTACGCAGCTTCGTCATACAATTTCAAGCCGCAGCCTAGCCATCGGCCGCTGGCATTTCAACTGCGCATGCGTAAAAGGATCAGCAGTCATCCATATCCATGTCATTCGGGAAAATGGCGTGAATGGGGAAAAGGCTAAGCGGCTTAGTTTTTCGTCGCTTTTGAGTGGTTCTGCTTTGTTTTTGTCTATTTTGGCTGGCCCGCATTTAAAACGGTAAGCCGTTAATTTTTGTGCAAGCCCTGAAGGGTATCATGCCACTTGAACATGACTGTTTTCTCTTCACAGACTCTTGACAAGTAGTGCATGTATATTTAGGGTCCGTCGTCCATTTGCACAGCGCGCGGTGGACAACGGAACTCACAGTTTTGGCATGTTGGGGATNCAAATGAAATTCTTGTCTGGTCACTATTGTTTCAATTTCTTTTCAATTTTTGGGGGTTAACAAATTACAGTTTTAATTATTCCCACAAAACAAAATCACCCCCCAAAAGTGATTTTTTTCCGAAGTGTGATTGCAGCCATTTTCTCAAGTGGCAACCCTCAACTTTCTCGGGCACTTAGGACCATTTTTCAACCGTAGTTTTTAGCCATTCTGCTCTCATATGAAAGCTCAAAGACCCAGGGAGTTGATCCTGGCAAGAATTTTCACAATCTCACCATTTTGGGGGCCCAACAATCTCCTTTTCAAAAGATACTGCGGGTGGGGGCACTTTTAATGCTAATGAGCTGGCCAGAAATTCTCACTTGAATTAGTGGTCTGCACCCATAGGGCTCTGCTGGTTTGTTAGTCAGAGCATGGATGATTCCTCCATGGTCTGAGGAACTTGGACCCACATGGCCATACCATTTGAACGGTTTGCCAACTCGACCGTTGAGAAACTCGACGGGTAGGAAAACTCGATCATCTGTGCCTCATATTGATAGCCAACTTAACTGGAACAATTCGTTGATCGAGTTGACTCGACTCATAATGAGTGCACTTTACAGTCTCTTTACAGTCACAAAGTGACAATTTGAGTTTAATCCCCTTTTAACATTTTGTTATTACTACAGGAACATGCGTATTTGTGCAGTGTTTGGCTGTTCAAACAGCACCTACCATCTTCGGAAATGGATGAGCAACATTTGCAATCTACATAACTGCAACTACGGAACTTCAAGATGCATCTGCCCTGCTCCATTCAGATTGATCCCTTTCCCAACAGAAGCAAGAGATCCAGAAGCTCGTCTGCGTTGGATTAAACTTGTGAACAGGAAGAACCCTGACGGCAGTAGTTGGCAGCCTAACCCAAAAGGAAACAGCCGCATCTGCTCCAAACATTTTCCCGACGGGCAACCGACTGCGCGTAATCCGGACCCCGTTTTGCAGATGGGCTACACTCCCTTATTGATCGCACAAGTAACAACTGTAAAACGGCCTCTCCTGTACGTACAGGACAATCCAGTGTTGGCCAAAAGACCCCGAATGGCCGAAAATGACCGCCAGTCTGTGGCTACATCCTCAAGAGCCAACCATTGTGACCACAACTACACCTCCAAATGCATGTGTCAGGAAAACTGCGCTTGCATGGGCTGTTGTCTCAAACAGAAGGAAATCAACAAACTGATGGAGAAGGTTGCCGTTCTTGAAAAGCAAGTAGCAACTCTGCAGTGTCAGCTGTAACCAATATGCTAGAAAGCATCTGTCCGACTGGCCCATGTAAAAAAAAATGTGAAACAGATGTACAAAAAGCAAGATGAGCTTAAAGATTGTGTCCTCGTTTTTAAGTCGTTGATTCTGACAGGACCCTCGAAATGGATGCTCCTTTCAGACAAATCGCACACCTGGATAAAAAACAAAATTCTATTTTGTGCCTTTTGGGATCACAAGAGCGTTGGATGATTGAATGTAAATAATAAAAAAAGATTCACATCTGAATCGAAGTCAGCTCTAGTTTTATCTTAGTGAGTTGGTTAAAAATTGGAGAAAGTGACGAGAGTAGTCTGATACCAAGCTGGGCTTCAAGTAGGCTACATGTGCTATATCTCCAGCAAAACCGAGACAATGTGTGGGGCTGGAAAAAAAGTGGAATAATTCTTACAGAAACAGCTGTAGGCTTTGTCTTCTTTGTAATCTCATAGGCAATTCTTCACCAAGCTTGTGCACTGAAGAATGTCCAGTGTCCCAGTTTTTATTCAGATTATTTGTGATTTCTGTGAAAGATTTTGGAGGCCAGAATGCAAGACCATTACTTTCTCGTGACAAGGTATCAGTTAAGACCTAGAAAATGGTTGTCACTTTATTTTATCAACTGCCATCTAAAGCAGCCACAGTGTCATTTTGAACCTGATCCCTTTATAAAAAACTTCCAATGCATTAACTTTCCATCCAAGAAACCACCCAAAACAAAGAATATCCATACTCACACTTACCCCCCCCAAATAAAACTGAACCGTAAGACAAAACAGGCAAGTCCACAACTTTGCAGAGACTCATAATGAAGTTGAATAGTTTATCCCATTTGACCTTTGACCCGCACAACTCCATATCCAGATAGTGGACTGCTCACTGAATATATGCTTTGTCATCACACTTGACTTGGCAACAATGCAATCAGCAGTGTACATTAAAATAGTGCAGTTCTCATCTTTAACACTTGCCACAGCCTGAATGCAAAGTGTTGCAAGCCCTGCTTGATAAAATGCAGACAATGAAAGAAATACATTCTTAGAGTATGATAGGTTTCTTTTGCACTCAGCTAAAAGTAAACAACATCAACAATACACATTAGAAAAGCCTTAGGAATTGTTTTTCACTTTAACTAATGAATATCCATGCATACAACCCTGACCATGCTGAACCCAAGAAGGTTATGCAGGATTTCAGTGGTCCCGAGGGGGGTTAGGGTTAATTAATTGCAACACTGTGTCCTTACATTTATGTGGAAAATACATTGAAGTTCTTGTAAATTGGGTTTTGAAGTCTCTCCAGAAACACTTTCTTTTCAAAAGGGCCAAAGATACAAAATAACTGATGACTTATTTGTCTGGTAAACTGGTTTTCGTGAACTTTGTAAATTTGCCAGTTAGTATTTTAAAAACCCTGGATTTCAGCTAAATCAGGAAGTTTAAATTACATGTACCCTTTGGGGTTATAAGACTTTCGAAATTAGTTCAATGGGAATAAAATATTTCTAAATACATTCCATGAATTAATTAATCTCTGATGCCGTATCAGAAAACTTGAAATCTCTTAAATTTTAAATGCTCTAATTGCTTTACAAGTACATTTTGGCAGTTATGCAACAATCATTAAATAACAGAGGTATAATATATACAAATTTAAAAGTTAAAAAATTAGGTCATCAAGAACCCAAAGGGAACCAATCTAATCAGCTTTAAAATGTACATATTTACAATACATTCAATGTGTAAATGCACACTCCAAACAAGAGAAGTGTTACAGTACTTGGACCTGTGAAGTAAATAATTCAGAGTTAATTTGTATGTACCCCGAAAACCTTTGGAATTACAAAAACCGGCATTTGGGGCTGAGTTCATAATTTGGTAATTAACCATTTTACCACTGAACTGTCTTGTTGAGAGGGCCCACTAATATCCCATTGAGAAAAAAAAGAAAAAATCTTTGGTCAAATTCTATTCTAAAGGGGAATTTTAAAGTCATTTTCCCACTTTGACTTGATCAAAAGCCGAAAAGTATGAGGTACATTTTTAAATTTTCAACTGCCACAATGGAAAACAAACAGCGTAAAAGTTTCAATGCATCATTTTGATGCAAGCCATTGTAAGCAAATAAAATGGCCAATTTTAGGGATAACGGGGAATTTGTAGGTATTTCGGTTGTTAGCATTCCCCACTTGTCCACTTACAGGCTACTGGTCAGCACTGGATTCCACTCTATTCAATTGCAGATCCAGAACCCACTTTGGGGGGGAATTAGAATTTTATTTTCCTGTGCAGCGAAACCTTTTCTGGCCTTTCTGAGGGGTGAGGCTACTTTTCTGGGCTTTCACTTGCTTTGGAACATAAGGATAACGAAACAGACCAAAACCAGACAGGCCTTTCTCTTATTAAAAATGGGGGGGGGCCACATGACCCCGGTCCACCCTGAAGCAAGATGCTAAAACCTGCCAAAACCTTTAAAACGGTGGCATATCCAGTGGAATTTTTGCAGATTTTTTCTTCCTTTTTTTTTTTACAAGGAATGGGTGAGTAGAAAGAAAGTATTCGGTACATTTATTAATCAATTACTGGCAACAAATCCCTAAGAAAACAACAACACCAAATAAAAGCAAGAATGTCAAGACCTGAGTAAGGCTTTTGATTTTTTTTTCCAACGCCACCATATTGAATGAGCCCGAAGATGCATTCGGTTTTGGATCTGCCGGTTAACCCCCCCCCAGCCAAAAGCTAGAGATGCCGCTGCTTAAATATATGATCACTTACTGTATTACAACAGCGCGAGAGTTGATTCTTTGGTTGTAAACATTTTTACATTTTTTTTTTCGTGGTTTTTTGCTTCCATTCTAACTGAAGCTTCACAACTTGCCCTGGCCCACTTTCTTTAACTTCCTAAGTCGCCTCATATAGGAGTTCTTGGATAGTTCAAGAATTTTTCTGGGGTTGGAAGGATCATATTGTACGACGCTTTTGAAATCAGGGCTTCGGGCAAAGCAAATAGTTGCTGCCGTGATGCAAATGCTGGCGGTCAGTCCGAAGGTTATGAACTGCTTACCACCCTCCAAATGATTAAAAAAATTCAGAGTGTACTCGTACCCGCTGTCATCTTTCCACTCTCTCTGCATGTGATCCTCTGTTCGAAGAAAAGTCGAGAAGGGTACTGTGAAGACGTCCGAAACTTCGTCAGGGTTGGGAACGGGTGTGAAATCGTCGGGGATGAACCCGACGACGGGTATGACTAAAGTCCCCTTGAGAGCAAATGTGGGACCAAGTTGAGCGACGACTTGGACTCTCTCCCTGGCCAGTCCGATTTCTTCTTCCGTTTCCCTGAGTGCTGTGGTTTTCAAATCAGCGTCACCTTCATCACTCTTTCCGCCAGGGAAGGCCACCTCCCCGCGATGAGATTTCAGATTGGTCGACCGCACTGTCAGCAGGACGTGTAGCTGGCGGTTGCGGTAAAACAGTGGAATTAACACCGCAGCTTTCGGGAGCGACGTTGGGAGAGGGGGAAGTCCAGCCAACATTTCAGTTGCGTCCATCTGTCGCAGTCGTGCAACCACCTCATCTTTAGACGGTTCCATGAAAGTTGAAGAGGACGTTGATGGTATCTCTGCCATTTCTCGAAAGCACCTGGGCAAAAAGATACGCCTCTCTTTATTACAAGCTTAAAGAGCCACTTTTGAAGGCATACAGCCTAATAAGTACGATCTGCTACAAGCAGTAACGAGGGCATGTGAGGGTCCTTTGAGAGGAACTTCCCCATGGGCGCGCAAGTTATGTGCGTTAGGCACCAGGGCATGGAGAGTACATGCAACACATTTATACTGGAATGTATTAATCTCCATTATGAAGACTGAATAGAACATTGTACCCAAATAGAGACCAATGCTGGATGATGGGCAAACGTGTGCAGGAGCTGGATTGGAAAACGTCTCACCAGTCTGTCTTTCTTTCACTGGTGAGGATGCACTTCAACTCAGGGCGGATTTGAAATACCTTATATCAAAAAAATTAAGGATCTTCATGGAGTGGGCCTAATCAAATTGACCCCAGAACTGTGGGGTCAATCCGACTTCCACCCCACTCCCACAAAATGGGAGCGGGGCGGGTATCTGAGCCCACAGTTCTGAGGAGTGGTGGTAAAACACGCTAGACGTGCTTTTACGTGTTTTAAAAGCAAGTAAACATGGCTAATGGGGAAATTCAAAATATTATACCAATTATACAGAAACTACAGAGGAAAAAATGTTTCATCTTGACTCCACTTCAGCAGTTGTGTACAAAGTCTATGGGGAGTGAAGAGAATGTTTTAAGTATTTCCCAACAACCAGACAACATCGGTAAATGTGTCTCACTCAGTCCAGAATTCGTGTCTTTCCAGCATTTCTGTAATGACCGACTTTTATTGAGATGATATATGATGAGAAAAGTGGAGTCAGGATGCAACATTTTTTCCACTACAGAAAAAATGAATCATGATCAACAGATCAAGTGATGAAGAACATGAAGAATTGGACACAATTTTTTACCTACCTGAAGGGATGAAACAGACCTTTAAAAAGATAAATCCTGCACAAAAGTGGGCGTAATCTACCGATATTTAAGTCATTTGTATGCAGACAGTTTGCCAAAGCGTACATGCACATCGTCATGATCATGTAACTCGTACAACCCACCTGGACTTTAACCATGTACACTGTACATGTACATTTACATATCCCGGGCCCCATGTGCGTTTGGCCGGGGAAAAGGTCAGTCTAGCTACGGAAGCGTATAGGGGCCACTTGCAACATTTTGTTCGAGTGCCCGATCTCCCTGTTGCTTCTGTACTGTATGCAGTGTAGTGTCGCGTCATGTGTTGCCTGAAAGTCCAGACAACTAACGGCACAGAGGCGAGGAGTACATTATTTCGATGCAGCGAGATATTAATTTTAAAAAAAATCTGAAAGTGAACCTTACATACGAAAGCCCGTTAGTGCCACATCTTCATCACGCAGCTACATGTATAGTTATGTTCGACGATGAACTGTTTTTTTTATCCTCGTTGTACGATAAATACGGGCGATTCACGATAATGCCCCTCCAAGAGTTTGCAACGCGTTGGCCAATCCCGACGCGCAAAATCTGTTTGCGCTTTCCAACGTGCACTATTGGAGGTGCACTATCGTTCGTATTGTACAGGACACAGATTTATTTCCACAATTCATTCAAAACGTTGTTAGTGTTATCATTTGCTCAGCATTCCTCGCAGACATACAACACATGAACGAGCACGGATTTTATAATTACACACATGAACAAGGCCAGCAAAAATGCCAGGAAAAGTTAACCTAATAACTGTGACCCGAAGGCCTCCATATCCAATGCTACTACAGGCTTAACGAGAAAAAGTTAATAAATGCTCTCGAAATACTCTTGAAAGAAAATAAACAGCTGCACTGGGAGATAAAAATAACTGCTCCCGAAAATAGAAATAGCTGCTCACTGGAAAAGTTACTGCACGTCCAGTGGCCTTGTTGAAACGGGGCTGCAGATCGAGGTTCAGCCAATCCGCTGCAGGCCAGCTGTTGTCATTGTACGTAGAATAAGCCACGGCCCGCGACCAAAACCTTGTGTTGTAAAGGTCTTGAAAATATGAACAGCTGCTGTGGGAAAATGTGCTGGCGAGAATAAAAAGAACTGCCTCTGAAAATAAAATTAAGTGCTGTGAAAAATAAAATAGCAATGGCACTAACGGGCCCTCGTACTTTTACGTTTCCTGTACAGCCTGCAGGTCTTTTAGATTGCCTGAGATCGAGAATGAGAGCGGTGTTCCCTTCCAGACACCTGATCTAATTTTTTTTACCCCAAAGTCATAGTTAAGAAAACTGCCATTTACATGCATATATGCTTTGTCACCATGTTTGCTTCAGCAATAATGCAATCATAACTAGTGCCTGATAAACCTACAGGTCTCACGTTTAGCACTTACCCACAGCCTAATGCAAAATGCTGCAAATTCCGCCTGATAAAAATGCAGACGATGAAAGAAATACATTGCAACAGTATGACAGTTGTTTTTTCGCTCAACAGCTAAAAGTGAACGACGTCGACAACAGACATTAAAAAGGCATTAGGAATCGTTTTCCACTTCAATTCATGATTATACATACAGACATTATAAATAGCTAAACTTTGTCCTTACATTTATGTGGAAAATACATTGAATTTCTTGTAAATTGGGTCTAGAGGCCTCCCCGGAAAGTTTCTTTCTGAGAGGGCCAAATATACGAAATAAGCGAGGACTTATTTATCTGCTCGATGTCCAAAACAATGTGTCTTTAGTGTAACCACAACTACACTGTACCTCAAGTCAAATCTGTTCAATTCCAAAACTGATTTTCATGAACTTTGAAAATTTGCCAGTTATTTTAAAAAGCTGGATTGCTTGAAGACTTCCTAAATTTGTTCAAAAGGAATAAAATATTTCTCAATACGTAGGATAAATTTATCAATCTCTCATGCCCTATTAGCAAACTTGCAAAAAATTGGCAAAATTTTAAATGCTTTAATTGATACAAACTGTGCATTTACGCAGATATGCAAAAAATCATTAAATAACCGTTGTACATGTACAAATTTAAAAATCAAGAATCCAAAGGGAACCAACTTAATCAGCTTTAAAAAATCATACAATACATCTTCAACATATGTAAATGCACACTCCAATCAAGAGAAGGGCTACAGTATTGAGATCTATGAAATGAATAATTTGTATGTACTGCCCCCCAAAAAAACTTTGATTTAAAACAGGCATTTGGGGTTGAGTTCATAATTTGGTAAATACAACCTTTTACCACTGAACTGTCCTATTCAGGGGGCTTATACTGATAGGACTGTGCCAGGCCCGTTGCCTGACCAGAGACTGGGGGGGGGAGGGTCGTCAAACCCAAAAGTGTAACTCTTGGCACTGTGAACACATATTTTTATACAAAGGCCTATCATAATGTGCTTTAAAGCACAACATCAAACAAGTTCCATGTTTGTCGCGAACCGAAGGATGCGTGTAAGACTTGCATAGGCTCCCTACTTCAGTTTTCAATAGTCACGGCGTATTGTAAATTGGCCTGGTAATGAATTTGCTCTTCACCCAGCACCTTGAATCGGGCGCTGGGTGACGGCGAGCGAATGACATGAACATTATTATTAAAACAATCTCAAAAAATCCCACAAAAAAAACAGAAGTTCTAAAAAAACTGATACGTTCTAGTAAATCATTATTACCCCCACTCACCTCACTAAAAATGGTAAAAAAGGAATATTTTAGGGCGAATTTTAGTTGGCACTTCGGAAAAGAAATCGAAAAATCAATCATGTTGCTCCATACACAAACGTTAGAAGTGAAATTTCGAAGTGCCCATAGGGTCCGCGCCACTTTCCGGTGCGCATTCTTCAATTGTAATGTGAAGCAGCGCACCAACGAGTGTTTTCATTACGCCTAAACCTTCTCGAGTCTCGAAAATACCAATTTTAGTGGGCTGGATTAGTGTCCTGGGTCCTCGCTATGGGTGGACTATGCAGCTGTTCTTTTTAAGACCACTAAAGTGATAAACAACATGGATTACACAACCGTAAAAGACAAAAAACGAACAGACGTACAGCACAATGTTTGAGGTGCGAACGGTACTTACAGGGCATTTACAAGTCTTTCTGGACTGGTTTCCTTCATTTCCAACACGTGAGCAGAGCCAATGTAAACGACAACCAATGAAAACTGCCTTGTCCCCGCGTCCGCCGGAACGCTGCGCCGCGCCGGTGGTACGCGTAGCTGGCCGGCCGCGGCGTCGGTCCGGGTTCTGCTACGCTGCAGGCATGGAGCGGCGTTTACTGACTGATTTCATTCTTTAAACGTTGCCGTATAAACCGCCTGCAGTTCATTATAAACCGCAAGATATTTTCCGCCTGAGAATCAATGTATAAACCGCAGCTTACGTTCAAAAAATTGTAGTAGGCCCGTATATTAAATTTATATATTTATTACAAAAAAACAAAAACAAAACAAAAACAACCACACACACCAACGAGCGGAACTCGGAAGCGAAGGGGGGGGGGGGGGGTTTCGTTCGAACCTCCCAAACCCCCCAGCCTACGGGCCTGTGTGCCGAATATCCGAATAACCGAATATTCGATTGTCGAATATTCGAAAATTATTTTAGAAATTTGAATATTCGAATGCAAAATTCATGAAAAGGAAGAAAAAATTTGCTTCTGTTTTAAATGAAAAAAATTACACTGGAGGCTTGTTTCAAGCAGATTCAAGTGACAAGCGTCAGAAATCTCACAACGATTTAAAAATTAAATTATTCATAATATAATTTTTCAACAGGAGTCTTGGTCATAAATCTTGCTAAATAGTGGTTGGAGATGCTCCTACATGTGAGAAGCTTTTATATTGATCATAATGTACAATTGTGTGTGTTATTGCAACTGATTTTGTATATGGCGTGTTCATCAACAATCTGTTGGTCAGTACGACCGAATATTCGGATATTTGACATAATTGAGGGTCGAATATTCGAATAGTGAATTATTCGAATTGACTCAGCCCTACCTACTGATATCCCATTAAAAAATAAAGAAAAGTCTGTTGTCATATTCTGTTGTTAGGCCTAAGGGGTATTTTTTTAAAAGTCATTTTCACACTTTGTCAGGATTAAAAACTATTAAGTATTTTGAGGTAAACTTTAAAATTTTCAACTGACAAAATGGAAAACACTTGAACAGCGCACAATTTTAAATGAATCATATTGGTGCAAGCCATTGTAAGCAAATAAAAGGGCAAATTTTAGGGATATCGGGCAATTTAATTACAGTATTGTAACGTGTTCTGATAGGTACTCAGGGAGGATTATTATGAATAGCCAACAATGGGAAACTGAAAAGGGGGGGGGCTAAACTGAAGTGGAAATCACAGAGGAAAGGACAGCTGGAAAATGAATGAATCTGGTGCTTAAATAAAATGCACTACATGCATTTTTACTCTAATTCTCTTTTCACCCAACAAAAAAGAACCAATCATATCACTCACTTCGGACCCAGCTGCCCAGTACTTCCAGGTGCGCCGGAGTCCTAACCTTGTCCAACTACTAAAGGGTACTTCAAGCCAATCACGTGGGCGAAGTGCGGCAAATGTTAAACCCTCTAAAACAATAACACATCCTGGCCGTGCGCTCTAATCATTGTTGCTGGCCGCTACTGAGAACTTTGTTACAGCAAGTTGGTCCCACTTGTACACTTTTGTTAAGCACTTGAGTTAGGCCACTGGTCAACAGTGGAGTCCACTGAATTCAATTGCAGGTCCAGAAGCAAAGCTTTAGGGAAGTGGGCAAACTTGGGTAAGAGGGATTTGAAAGTTATTTACGCACAGTGTAACCTTTCTAGCCCTTTGGAGGGGCGAGGCTACATTTTGAGTCTTTTTACACGCCTCCGTACCGTGGGGACATTTTCTAGCTGTATTTATTGGCCACCGTATTTTTAAGCTGGCCTTGCAGCGTATGTGTTTTACGGAGTGGTTTTACCGCAATATCAATTCACGATTTGCGAAACAATGAAACTGGTACGGTCTGTTTGCCGATGTACATCCTAACTCTTCATAATTCCCCAGAATCTCCAGAAACTCACCGTGGTCGACGTAAATTTAACAATTCATCCGAATCACAGATGTACAGATATACTGTAGTACAAACAGAATCTTTTTTTAAGGAGTAGTTTCGCGCTTGGCTAAGGGGCCGTCCGGGAGATCTCCACGAATTCAAGCTGTTCATGTCACCGCAAATCTTGTGCCCAGGATGAGCTTCCTGAAGCCACATATCTTCACCATGTTCAAGGACTGTTGAATTGGTGTTGTTTCAGCACTCAATGCGTTGGCCCATGGAGGAAGGACAAAACTTATGGTTGGCCCGACGTCAAACCCCACATTTCTGGGGATACAATTTCCGCTACTACTAGTGACCACAATTGCAATATTTATTGATCTTAATTTGTACTTTGTAGCAGAGCTTTAACCATAGGCAGGTTTGAAACACGGTAAATGTCCCTCCTAAAATAGAACATCACCCCCAAAACTTCTCTTTTTATTAACCACCTTGGTTAACTTAGCATTTGATTTCTCGATTTTTCATCGTTAAGTTTACTAAAGCAAAATAATTGAGATTAGACTGTATCCGTTTGGTGACATGGGCCCCTACTAACAACTTGATTTTGAAGATTTATCATTTTGAAGAGATCTGCTTATGATTGCACACTCTACGGTATATACCCTAAATGTGTTGAAAGACGGTTTGATGTGTGCAAATAATTTCTTGGTCTGAGAGTTTGGATCCAATAGATCTCTGCTATTGGAGTCGAGACCACTTAAGACCTTCACAAGACCAGCACAAGACCTCAAGTCTGAATTCAAGTCACAAACTATTCTAATAAACAGCAACAAAAGCATTCCTTTTGTCATTGTTCATGCTGGTACTGGTCTTGTGATGGTCTCGACTGCAACACGGAAAAACAACCTCAAACTTGTGGAAATCACAAACGCTAGGGTAGAGGATTCATTATTGGGCCATCTGGTTTATGTTCAGGCATCTGAGGTTTGGATGCATATTTTCATTAATATTACACAGCTGTGTAGTTACAGATTTTCTAATGCAAAAATTGGATGTGATAGAAGGTCTAAAATAAAGATAAACATTAATTGCCCTGTAACAGCCTGTTTCTTGAAATCTTTTACACAGGTAAAACATGCCAGCGGTTAGGATTTAACCCAAGTCATCAGTCTCATAAAGATGGAGGTCTTTGTGAATACTTATGATGCGTACAGCGAGCTGTAGCAACCATGACCCAGCAGCCTCGCCCATACATCCGCAACCCTATGTTGCGGATGGCCTACGAGCATCAGACGAACACCAAATTCACCAGGAATAAGATCCGACAGCATTTTGATGTAGAAAAGGTGCACTCTTAACCCTGCCTACAGCAATATATGCTCCATTTTGAAGTGCCGTTTTGCTGATACTTGACTAAAAAGAAAAAATACGGCCAACTATCAAAACCTTCCATGATATCCAATTGCTGTTCATGCTGAAAAGCCTGGTTTAGTCACTGTATACACAGGGGCTTCCCCTTAGCCATGAAAAAAAAATACTCAAGCCGGTCCCTGAGTAAGGCCCATTGAACTGTGTACAAACATCTTCCAGATGTAAGCCCCAAGTGATTGTCTACATCAGGCCTGCACTTATCAGTCGAAATGCCCTCCAAGCACCCTTTCAGTGGGGTGGGGCCCCTTTGATGTTTGTGGCTTGGGCTGACCATAGAGACACATGTCTAGACATGCATTAACCAATCAGCTCTGCTCATACCCAGTCAGATCTTCGGTTGCACCCCACTCCACCCACCTACCCCCCCCCCCCGGTCCCAGCACCTTAAAAAAATTTCAACGCCATTTCTTTTTTTGGGGAGTGTGGAGGACATCCATGTAGCAACTTTGAACCATTTACAACAGCTTTTGGGCCAAAACAAATACAATTCACACAGTTGTAATGCCACTCTCTAAAATGGAGTGTCAAACAGCACCAATGAAATCAGAGGAAACAATGCCGTGTAGGGTGAAGACATGTAGGCCTAATTCTGGCATTATTTTTGTATGAGAGATTTGTCGGATCATTAGCTTTATGGTAATAAGGTCACTGAGAAGTCCAAGAGGCTTCTCAAACGGGGTATGAACAGCACGGAAGCACTAACCAACCGAGTGGTTTGATATGAGTATGAGTGAGCATGGAATTCTGGGAAATGTGCTGGAGTTCTACACGATACAAGTGTTGGATGTGATTGGTTGATCTGCGCGGTCTTTGCTATCGGTTATCCTCCAGGAGATCTTGGACTTTTCGTCCCTGTTTCAAAGCTCTCTTCCACACTGAACCATGTATTAGAAATGGGGATTGACCGATTGTGTACAGATCAACCAGCCACAGATTGACCAATAGTGCTCAACACAGGTATTTCTCTACATGCTGTTTTTGAAAAGCATTTTTGTCTGTTTTCTTGTTTTTTAGTGGTACAAATGCAACTTGGACATTTTTCCAGAAGATCTCAGGGTCATGTTTCATCAGTCTCACATGGACAGGGCTACTGAAAAGTTCTTGGACATCAGCTACAGGAAATCAGATTGGATCATCACTCAAGCATGGCATTCATTGGCCAAGGCATTTCTGGGTTTCTTTATGTCAACTACCTCAATTAATGGGTAAGGTGCCTGGTGGAGGCATTGTACTCATTCGGCTGAAATTCTGTAACATGAGGTTGCAGTTTGGCGAAGTAGCCAGTGCATGGTGTATTGGTGTTAGTCAACGTGATTCGCATTTCGAGTGTTCATAGAGCTAGATTTCACTTTTTCAAAGTTGGGAATAGTTGTTCAGTGCCTTATGTAAGTAAGGGAAGATTGTTTCAGTATTTGTAATGTATTTCAATTTGTTTGGGAACTCCTTGCTTAAAGATATTCCTGAAGACCAACACAGGACCTCCATCCCGAGTTCAAGTCGCTCTTTTCAAATGAACTGCAACAAAGTCATTCTTTTGTCATTGTTTACTCATCAGTTGTCATGGTCTCAACTACAACTTTGAAACACAAACCATTTCTACTTTTCACTCGAAAAAGGTTACTCGACCGGGGAAGCATGTTCGTCTTCTCCAAGGAGCAGTTTCGGTCGCTCCTTGAGATCGACG
This sequence comes from Acanthaster planci, assembly GCF_001949145.1. The sequence goes on from NW_019091365.1 coordinate 746,929, forward strand.
CCGACTTCAAAGCCGACCATCTGCTGGACCTCGGCGCCGGAGATGGGAAGGTGACGGAGATAATGGCCAGTCATTTCAGGAGGGTGTCCGCCACGGAGGTGTCTTACACCATGCAGAGAAGGCTGCGCCAGCTGGGATACACGTAGGCTAGACATCCCAGAGCACTTCCAACTCAAGTTGTACTTGCAGAAACAAGCCGATCATTTCAAATCAGCCTCTGCATCTTCTTGATTCCTCACATGCCATTCCAATATGAAACCCGTGAAATGCACTTTAAGTTTTCCCATCAACCTTTCATTAAGTAGGTTGTGGTCAAGACCAGTCACAAAACCAGACACGAACAATCACAGGCAAGTGCAGGGTTAAGAATGTCGCAGGTGTTTTTAAAAGCTTGGCTTGAATTCAGACGGAAGGTCTTGTGTTGGACTTGGGGTGGACTTGGGGTGGTCTTATTCGGCCTGGTGATGATCTTAAACTACAACACTGTTATTTAATATCTGAGGGGCTTTACGGCCTTTCTTCAAAAGTCTCAGTCTTGGACCATATCTCAGCCTTGGCCTTACAGCGAACTTTCATAAATTTGCAGATCAAACTTCTATTTAACAAATTGGCACATGACTTAAAGTACATTTGTTTGTGATGATTGCCTCTCAAATTTCAGGACGAATATGGACTACTGTAATTTTGGACGTTTGTCCAACAGAAAAAGTTAAAAAAAAATCAAAAATAAAACATCATGTCGAGAGGGCAGTGCTTAATTTCTCTCTGTTTATTAAACACATGTTTATCCACCAAGAAAAATGCCATGGCTCCATTTCTCATCTTTCCTCTTCCGTCTAGAATTCTTGGTCTTGAGCAGTGGGCCGGCCACAAGTATGATGTCATCAGCTGCTTGAATCTGTTGGATAGATGTGAGAGACCAGCCACCATCATGAAAGACATCCACAGGTCACTAGCACCCGGCGGTGTGACGATTGTCGCCATGGTGCTTCCGTTTAAACCGTTCGTTGAGACGGGTAATGACGAGAGCATTAATCTTGCTATGAACAAAAAAACAAAGCAAACATAGTTGATGTGCTAACTAAGCTGTCAAGTTTACCAGCAATCAGTCAAATCTTGTGCTGAAAGGGGACAGTCTTGATCCACCTCAACTCCAAGCTAAAGTGGGGGTGTTTGATTTTTAGTACAATGGCTAATTTAAACAGCTTAGGCTAATGTTGATCAGATGTGCATACCATGAAAAAATTGCACTTCAAATGTTCTACGATATTTCTAGGTGGAGAAGGCACAAGTCAGTGCCTGTTTTTGATAGGTCCAGTCACAAGTAGAAGGATGAACTATAGCAAAGGAATACTTTTGTCTTAGTTCATCGAATCATCTTGTAGCTTGGCTTGAAGCTGGATGACTTGTGGCTTGAAATCAACCGTGGCCCTATCCCAAACCGCAAACGCGCTGTCTCATCGCAGGACTCAACTCTCTTTTCAAAATGTTCCAGCACCCCGGTGAAATCTGCTTCAGAAGAATTCCGTCTTTGCTATCTTTACGCAGGCTCGAATCAAAACCAGCCCATCGAGGAGTTGCATCTCCAGGGCAACACGTGGGAAGAGCAGGCCAGGAGCTTCATCTTAGACTTTTTCACCCCTGCGGAATTCACGGTCCTGGCTTTCACTAAGTTACCCTATCTCTGTGAGGGCGACACGGAGAACCCCTTCTACGTCCTCCAAGACGCTGTGTTCGTCTTGAGGAGGTCTGCCGATGCCGGCATGGCGTTACCTTGGGCATCATGTGAGTCTGGGGCTGACGACAGTGACGTTGTGGTGGACATTACCAGCTGAGGAAGATCGACTTCTGGAATACCCCACTTCCTGTTTGAATTTTATTTTTGTTATTCTATTGCCGATAGGAAGTGGTAGTTTCAGCACGTTCCTTATTTTGTGACCGGAATTCTCATTACCAGAAAACTCGAGTGCAGCATCTGAACTCGGGCCTTCGGCCAGGCCATACCAGGATTTCGAGCATCTCTCATCTGCTACTACAATCCCACTAAGGGGATTTTGTTACCAGTTAAAAAAGTACCAATCCCAGCCGTGAATAATTACCATCGCTTGACTGAACAGCACGTGCGGTATACCTGGAGTTTTCTCAGGACTCATTAAGTTAATAACCTGTGTGGTATTTAGTTTTGTAAAGTCATGAAACAATATTTTCCAGTTTTAATTGCTGAAATAGAGGCACAAATGCCCAAATCCCAAATGAGATATGGAGAGGAGCCCATAGTTCTTGGGGAAATTGTCCTGTGGGGTCCAGTTTAAAGAAGTATAGATTGGCGTGTAATTGCAAAAATGGTGGACTGGCTACTTGCAGTGTTGATAGATGCCATGAGCAATTGAGATGTCACCTTCCCGTGGGCAAAGATAAACAATGAAATCCTGGTTTGAGGGGAAGCTAGATTTTTAAAAGGAAATTTGCGTTTATGCAAATACGTTTGCTCATACACGGGCCCTCTCTCATGGAATTGCCAAGCTCAGAAATCTGCTGTAATAGCTGCTATTGTCAGCTTAGCTGACGTTGGTTACCAGCTCAAATGCTACGCAAAGTATATACATGTAATGGGAGACCAGTTGTGTGTTTGTTCTTGTGCAACCCGGCTATCTGCTAAGCAATTTCTTCTGCTTCAGAGGTTTATGTAGTTGGATGCTTGTTGCCTTCCTCGATCACTCTGGGGTTAAACAGCTCTTGCATCCAATCAGGGAACAGTCCCAGTATTTTAAGTTTTGAAAGGTTCTGTAATGGTTTCAGGCTAGACTGCATTGAAAATAAGGGAATATGTGCTTGACTGGTCTCAAAAGTATGTTTAACCTGGCTCGGGAGACTACACGCGACTAATGCCCGAGCTGCAGGCGAGGGCATTATCAGAGCTCAGTCTCCCAAGCTGGTCTTAAATGTTAGTTTGAAACCAGCCGAGCACATAGTGATTCCCGTTCATAAATACCTGTTTAGTCCGAGTCTAAAGAAGTCACTGTATGATGGATTTCCTATGATTTTATCCTAGAATTTTACTTTCATTTTCCTGAACACCCCCGTCCATTTTATGGTATATTCCTTGTACAAGTTGTCCAGTAGAATCTCCTTGTATGCACTTGGCGTGCGTAGTGAGCCGTGTGCACACTTGACTAATCAGAATCAAACTGTCTCATATCCATGTGCCAGCGCGTGATTAACGCAGCGGGCATTGTCAAATGTTAATACACAGGTATTTATGAATGCCAATTAATTATGGACTGTTCCCGCAAAGACTACCAAAGGCCTGAAATGTATACATTATACACTGTTAATTTTTATATATATTTAGTTACACATGGAATAATTTGAAAGATTTGGTTGTCGGAAATATTAACCTTATGTTGTTTGAATGCAAGGCCTGGCAGTGACAAAAGGTCTGGGGCCAATTTATAGAGCTGCTTAAGCACAAAATTTGCTTAAGCGCAAAAAAGCCTTGCTTAAAAAACAAAGGTTACCAGCTCAAAATCCAAGTGATTGTCATGCTAACCACAAGACAGGCGAATACCATGCCAGAACAGTATACATCACATGGAGTTTTGGCTGGTAACCTAATTTATCAAGTAAGGTTTTTTCACGCTTAAGCAAATTTTGTGCTTAAGCAGCTCTGTGAAATTGGCCCCTGGTGTTGTGTGAAATTTGGACCTTATGATACACTGATGCAACTGTATTGCGAATCATGTAACTGTGGGTTGGCGCCCAGAACTGGGAGAGTCGTTATAAAGACCAAATTTTTGGGCGGTCCAATTTTCACACGACACCAGGAGTGTGGTAAATGCTGGTACAAAAGGCTTGCAAGGCGAAATATTGATACTTGCCAAGCTGTGTTGGGGGTCCGCAGTTACTGAAGAAAGTTAACTTGCCACATGTCCTGACAAAACCAACATTGCATCAACTTTCAAGATGTTGTGCTGTTAAAGCAAGGTCATCTCCATGGCAACCTTAAACCAGGGTCAAAATTCTTTACCAGTGTTTTACTTGTCAGTGTTTTTGTTGACTGAATCATTTTGTTACTTCTTTAATGTTAATAGGTCACCGTAACAGTTGAGTTTGTGACTCCGAAGTGTTAAAAACTAACAGGTAATAAGGGATGGAATTGTGCAGTATTAAGATACCAAGTCCACCTTTCTTGTTCTACGCTAAAATTGATCTGTGCAGTTTTCCTGGGGGATTATTTTAGTGGGCAAGTGCAAGGTTACCAACTCCTGGGAAAATAAAGATGGGGGTAGCATCAGTTTCAAATAATTTGAAAGAAACGTTAGCATGTTAAAAAACCCTCAAAATCTTTGGGGAATGTTCGCAACCGTGAAACTGCATTGCATGCCCATTATGTTCGAACAAAACGTAATCGACTTCCAGCTTTGGGTCTAAAGCACACAGCAGCAGTTTCAAAACAGCAAAACACAACTTCTTATTGAGCTAAAAACTCTACAAAGTGGGACGAGGGGTGTCAAAATCAGGTGAAGAAAGTGCCTAAGCCCAGATATGAAGAGCCCCCGAAGACACCAACTAGATCAGGATGGCGCTGTCGTGCACTGAAATGAAGACAAGCAAAATGCCCAAACAGTCATTTTTCTTCACCATTCCGTTTATTACTCAAACAGTGACCTGATTCGATTTGGCTGAACCAACGGATTTACATCGCTTCTGAGAGGACAGTCTTGATCTTTACTACAAAGCCAAAAAAAGTTTAAAGGAAACAATTTCCCTGGCTGTGCTAGTTCAAGAAACTAGCACCCCAAGAGGGTGCGCTTTCTGTAAGATGCCTTGCTCAGGTGACGGCGGCGTGGCGGATGGCGACCGCGTCTACTTGGCAGCGGCAGCCTCCTTCTTCGCTTTCTTCAGTTTGTTCACCTCGGTGTTGATGATGCGTGTCCTCTGCAGAGGGGGGAAAGGTGCATCAGGTGGAGAAGAAAAAAATATCGGGGGTTGACAGAATGCAAATGTGGACAAGCAGAGGAAAAAGGAAAGCTGAAAACTGCACTCCCTAACTGTTGATCCATCTTTTGATCCAGCGACTGTTACTTCCCCCCTTTGTGAACAGTGCTTGAGAAGATGTCATTTATTCCATGCCTGACAAGCAAGATATAACGAAAGGTTTTGAGCGCAGCGTGCTGAACAAAATGTGTAGCTAGGCACCAGACTATAAAAAATACATAGACTATACACGAAATGTTTCAACACTGGATCTAAACCACTAACTGAGATTCTGAACAGTTTCACGCTGCCACAGAACCCGCTGAAAGTTGCCAGGTATTCTGTGGGCGTCCATGCACGTTCACGAGTCACGAAGCTTCAAAAAAGGGGCAAGGAGGGCCCATTTTGAAATAAGCTTTGCTGTGTACCCCATGCACTCTGAAAATGTTGACAAGAAAGGGCCCGAACAGACGCTGGAACGGCAAAGCCCTTTCAAGGGGTGGAATCGAGGGACGTACCTTCTGCTTGGCTCTCATGAGCTTGTAGCGGTCAAAGTCTGTCATGTTGGCTTTCTGGAATAAGAAAAGGGAAACCGCTGTAAGACCTTCGTCAGCACTTTTCCTGATCCGAATGATATTGCCTGTAAAGCCAACACTGGACCAGCCAAGAAATCAAACAAAATATTTTTTTTTTCTGCAAGGATGCTGAAGTCTACGAGTGCGTCACTCGGCTTGGCAAGCGTGGTGTCTCTTCCATGCCGTCTGCGAAGCCTTCACATCACACCAAGAAAGCACCAACATTCTCAGAGCCCCGGGAGGACGGTGTGCCGAAATCTCATCATTAACCTTTAAACATTATGATGTGGATATTAAGCAAGATACAGGGTTACGGCTCAATTTCAGAACTCTGCTGACCATGGCATTTCGTGCGCCATTCCGTGCTTACTGCTCAAGCAGAGAAGTGTAATGCCAGTTCTGTACGCACAGAGGGTATCCCATGTTTACAAGATGTAAACCTTCCCATGAGAAGTATCTTGCTGACTAGTGAAAAACGCTGTAACTGCAGGTTGGGGTGAGACTGGGGACATGAAGATGAAATCTACAATGCATCCACATAGAGGAGTTGTCGCCATCAAATACGGTGTCTTTTCAGGGTATGAATATCTCACGAGGCATGGGTTTTCTCCCAAATAGCTACAATTATCTGGGATTCACATTTGTTCTTTCGTGCAAAGTGCTAAAAAAGGTAGCAGAAACTGAAAGATTTTCTCTCTCAAAAATCCACAATTACCAGGCCCAGAATCCTAAAATTGGGAAAAATCCTGTGGATTCACCACGACGCTATGATCAGCAGAGATTGTTTCCTTGCAGAAAGCAGACCCCCCCCCAAGAAAATTCCAGACAAAGTCACTGTTTTCTCCTCACCCTCTTCTTGGCGGCCAGCTTCTTGGCCCAGGTGGTGGCCCGCCACTTCTTCTCCACTTCGGCCTTCTCCCACGCCTTGCGGACCGTGCCGGTGCGGGCCGAGTGGGGGATGCGGATCTTGAAGGAGGTCAGGTGGAGCTTCTTCAGCCGGATCTGCTGGCGGGGGAAGCCGGTGCACGGGCCGTCCACCAGGGCCTACAATGAAAAAAGGCGCGTCCAAAGGGTCATAGGGCATCTGTTGCGTCTGGTAAACTTTTAATGGTCGAATGAACGCTTGGATGACGGCAAAGTGGATGTGCGCTACAATGCCCAGCGATGATGACGCTATTTGCCATCTTCGGAGGCTTTTTTCGTATCATTGAAATTGTGTTTGATAACAACTGTAACAGTACTTCACCACTGCTTCCGATGTGTTCTGAATATCAAAATTAATTTAAAATGTATGCAACTTTTTCACTCGTACAGCCTGTAGACAAAATAACACATGCCACTGAGTCTCTGGTATGCTATGGAAACTAAAATCCATGTTGAAAATATCTTTTAAGTATGGACAGGCAATATGCCTAAAGTCAGTAAACCTACGGCATCTGTTTATGTTGGGTCATTCTAAGTGATAGTAATGTCAATGTAAGGCTTCCACCCTTTTATGCAAACAGTATTAATTAATGGCGTCCGGTGTGGTCTGAAATCAAAAGCAACAAATTTTTCGTGGCATTTTTTCTATAATAAGCTTTGACAATAGGAGATTTGCTTGAAAACAGCTTCAGGCGAAGCGACTGAGGTAATGTATATCAAATAATATACGAAAATGTCAAGATGTCAGATATGTCAACATGGCTTCTCTGAGAAACAATTTTTCACTGCAGATGACCTTCACTGAAGGGTTCACTGGTTAGTTAGGGCGATTTCTGCACATTAGTTACCCTTTTCTGGTCGATGACATCAACGATGGCGCAGAGAGTACCCCTGTTCTTGCCAACGGCCACAAAGGCCACACGGCCGATCTCCACGAAGCGTTCAAAAACCTTCCAAAACAGAAACAAAACTAAGTGATCCTCAAAAGTTTCACTTCAAACTCATTTAAACAAAGCACGACTACAGCATGTAAGAGTCAATACAGTCCGACGAGCTCGGCTTTGAGGCTTGCCGAAGGATGCAGCAAGGCGAGTCTTTGGGCCACATCCCAGGAGCTAGGAACAATACCGACCTAGAAACACAAGCGCAAGATATTGCTAGTTCTTAGGGTAACACTTAGGCCTTTAACACAACAACACTCATTGCTATGACCGTGCTTCATTCTCCCTGCTGTAGCAAAAAGATATAGAACGTGAGATATCAAATGATAATCTGAGGTTTGCTCAAAGTTAAACATGTACAACCATGACTCAAGTTCAACTTAGCCTATGGGGCGGCGCGGACATCTGGGACTCTCGCAAAATAACGGGTAGCAACCACACCGTGAGAGTCCTGGATGTCTGTGCCGCCCCATTCTTGAGGTCAAGATGACTGATTCTTGATTCTTCTCTCTGATTGGTCAATTGATGGCTCTTCCATCTTTCACAGTCGAAACTCAAATTGGCAAAAATAACATAGCAGTCTATGGGGAAAATGTGAATTATTAACTCAAAATTTTGACCTTTACATCAAATGTGCCTGAAATTTCACTGTTGAAGTGCTTTGAACATTTCCCACACTGTACTGAAATGGTTTTAGTTATTATTTCTGTCACGTTGCTGCCAAAAAGGAGGAAAACATGCAAATCCCTGTACAAAGTGAATGGAGAGTTGACCAGACGTGGGTGTAATAAATGGAAAAACCTCCAACCACGAGAATTCCTCAGACAGAATCAATTTGGCATGTTCAGGGTGTTTGGAAATTGTAAGAATTTATCACATTAAATTTTAACTTTCAGAATTTATCAGAATAATAAAGTTTTACAAATACACATCAGAAATACTACATTCAGCGACAATAACAAAATAAACCAGACTGAATAAATGCGTAATGACCGTCCGGAAACTGGGCACATTACATTACCGGCACCTTCTTGCAGCACGCATGTCATCGTGCCTGCATCATGCTTTGATTAACTGACATGACTGACTATTTTCATCAACAAATATACGAGTAAAATTAACCCTCTGTTATCAAATACAAATGTTTGTAGTCAGATTTAAAAGTTACTGTACTTTATAATGTTATTTCAGACAGGAAATATGGAACGCTACTGTCATATTTAAGAGCACAATCTCAAGAATTATGGACAACTTTCGACCACGCTTTACCATGATTAAGGGTCGGCACGAAAGAGACCGAGGTGACGTCACGCCGCTACAATAACTTTTGACCAACAGAGGGCGATGTTGCGCGAAAACATGGTCTACTTAACTTTGAAACGATAATGTCTACCAAAAAATGCTGTTCGCGCCCTTCTTTTGGTGATTTGTGCGCGAATTCAGAGAGATACATTCTCTTTTTATCATTTGAAAAGCTTTATGGTAAGCATGTCGTTCAAACTTAAAGGTTATGTATGATACTCCCAAAAAGCTCCGCTTATAACAACTCTTCATCCTGTTCGCATGCCACTGCCCACGTCCGGACAAATACACGTTCGTGTATATTGCGGTGCACGTGCCATGTGTACATGTATGTTGTGACCTGATTGGGCAGGCAACTGGCGCGGCCTAGCTGGCCGTGGACATGGTCATGATGGTTTGGTAGCCTATGTTTTGGGTTTTCGGGAGCAGCTGGGGGGGGGAGATTTGCCTTCCATAACTCAAGGGCCTAATAAGTAATAATGAGTGATTGCTCAGCAGTGGCCCCCTTCTCAGGAAAAAAGAATTCTTCGCTCAATTTTGCTCGCCAGGCAGAAGTTTCCAAATATCTCAAATGCTGTAGGCCTAGTGTTGAGTATGGAGATGCATTTCATGTCAGTTTTGTTACTCTCAAATTACCAAATTTCATATCATACATGTATGTTTGCATTACAACTCGTAGGTGATAACCAGGAACCACTGAATTCATTGCTGCAAGACGTCTTGTTGGACCTCTCCAAACGTGACAGTCGATGTGGTGAGATCATCCTCTCTATATACAGATAGCTCATCACTTTTCCTAACTCATGAAACTCGTTCTGTTGGCCTACTGCAGATGTGGAGTGTTGTTGTCGTTTGCTGATCATTTGCTGCTTTTCGGTCTGTCCGGATACTGCAGGTAATCTTAGCATTCCAGAGAGAAAGTGTCACTTTGCTGTTGTCGATCCCACCTCCTGCCGAAACGAGCATGCCGATTGGTTGGCCGTTGACGACGTCCATAGGAGCTCGCCCTCTAAGAACGGTGGAGGGTCATCCAGCAGGATGGCTGAATTGCAGGACACGGGGGAGAATCTTGACTTAAAGGAAACTGACGGAGTGAGCACAGAGTGAGTTCAACCTCCTGGAAAGATAGGAAAAATGGCGTTTATTTGGTTATCTTTACATAATTTATATAACAGGACAAGCACTGAGCATACAGTGTTTATTAATATGTGTGTTGGGCAAGGGCAAAACCTGTTATATAAATTAACATCTCCCCAAGGCAAAAATACATCTTGAAAATATTTGGTTATCTGGCAAACTTAAGAATGTCAAATTTGACTAGATCATTTCAGTCTAGAATTATTAGGTTTATTGAAAAGATTTGGGGAGAACCAGGCAGTACGAAATCCACCGACAGCTGTTCGTTACCAGTGAAGGAAGCAATTACAATCAACTATCTTGCTTAGGGACACAACCTGCAGTAATCCCCAGGCTGGAGGGAACCCATATTTGAATTTATCCCCCAATTCTATAAAAGTTGGGTAAGGTGTTACTGTAAAACTAAATTAGTGTCGTTTTTTTCCCTCTAGTGAATTGGATTTTAGATTATCCGAGAGGATCCATGCTCTGGCAGACAAGCTTCCTCTTATCGGTGAGTTTTAATGTCAGCTGAAGTCTCAAAGCCTCCTTGAACTGTTGTATTTTCTAATTGTGCTGGTTGGAAATTGATTTTAAAACAACTGTTCTTTGTGTTTTACAGATGAGAAACTGTCAAGTTAGGTTTTTGGACCGGGATTGGATTTAATTTACCACTTTGAGAGGCTCAGTCCACAACACATTCCATTCATTTTGGTGTTTGAAATATTTACTCTGTCCGCAACCTTAAAAAGTATTTCATATTCCAACACTGGATTCCACTTATTCTAAATTAGGATGCCAATTAACTTGTTGGGCTGTACACTGGATATGATATTAGATAACTACGTAGTTGTTCTTGGGTTGACTCCAAGAAGAAAGAAAAATCATTGGGTGGGAGTTAGGGTTGTTCAAATTTTTTGCTGTCCGTTTTACGGCAGGGCATTATTTTGACATCGTATGGCTCACAACATCCAGAACCAACGTGCCAATTACCGATCATGTTTCGCTCTACGGCGCGCTGCAGCGCCTCTGCTCCTGGCATTCCGGGCTTCTCACCGTAGTCTGTGACGACGCGAGTCCTAGGGAACCCCCCCACGACACCCTGAACGACTGGGTGAACTGTCTCCAGGGGAGAGTGGCGAGGGGTGCAGAATCAGTCGCGGAGGCAGTGGGTCGGGGCGTGGCCTGGCAGGGGGAGGTGGTTCTTGCTGATGGGAAGGTGAGATAAGGTTTGACTATTTCCACTCTGTCAGTTGTATGCATCCCTGTACCACCATGTTGTCCAAATGCTGAGAACAGAACAGAAATATGCTGCGCTACGCATGAAGAGATTGCCATGAAAAAATGTCAAGAAACATTAACGTCGTTGGACAAGTAGTCTCACAATAGTTTCACTTGTTAGAAAGTGGAGTTTTGTTGTTTGTCGGAATGTTCTCTTTTTTTTAATTTTTCCTCCCCATTTTTGTGGTTTGTCTGTCAAAGGGTTCCGAAAGTATTTGTCATTTGTCAAAGATACCAATGTCTAAGTTATCGACTTGATGGAAATCAGGTAGCACACTTTTAATTATATATAACAGGTTTGCCCTTACCCAACGTATATTAATATAATTAATATACGTTGGGTATTAATATACGTTGGGTAAGGGCAAACCTGTTATATATAATTAACATCTCCCCAACGCAAAAATACATCTTGAAAAATGTAGCACACTTTTGTTTTCTTTTTTTCCAGGGACAGAAATCTTTACGTCTTCCTGGCTTTGTCCTGGATTCAAAGCTCAATGATGACACGACATTTCACGTCCCGGAAGCTGCCGTCATCCAAATCTGTGCGTCCCCCGAAGGGAAGCCATTAAAAACACAGGCAACCAAAAACGTAGGAACCACACATTCCCTGATAAAGTTTGAGTACCTTGCAGAATCCTTTGAATGCTCACGCTAAGTTCTGTTGGGTTTTCATGGGTTTGGGACCTCGGAACCCTGACTCTATCACTTTACATTGACACGCCAATTCAATTTAGGTACAGATAATGTGGCATTCCTTCACTGTACAGTTTGGGAATCTGAAGCAGTTGGAGATCCTTTGATCCTCACTTCGAGCAATAAAAGGACTACAAACTTACAGCCTTGAATTTTTTTTTAAAATCTATTTTCCACAGACCATTACTTTTTCAAGACAGTTGGAAGTTGTCTGTTGTGTCTGCCGATCGGATGTTCCCAGTCAGTTTATTTCTCCTCTACAGCTGTCACTGTATCCTTTGAATGAAATTGTCCCCTGCGGAAGAGTTGTTATTGCCACTATTAGTAATCAAATATAGTCTTTTTGTTTTTAATAGTGACATGCACATTTGTAGCATTTTCTGTCGAGTTAACTTTGTAGTGTTCTGAGCAGACAGCATCTTCCAGTCATTTGGTGTTTTGACCTTTGACTCCCTGACCCAGACACCTCTTGCCGGGCAGTCGCCTGCCTAGATCCGAACATTTTCTGCATTGGTTGTCGGAGGTGAGCCGGTCAGAAGATGCGGCTATCATCATGAGGCTACCCTGTAGGACCCTCACGCCAAGTGCTCGCTCCAGCCGCAACGCCAGGCCGACCAGTACCAAGGCTTGGAGGGAGCACATCAAGAACTGTAGGGGTGACATAAAAGGTGCGAATTTACACCCGAACTGTTGAACATGTGACATTTCAGACCTTCAAGATTGTGTTGGCCGTTTGGAAGGCATTTAAACTTTAAGGATAACCTCCATTTACTTGTCAATTTCATGTTCTTGTGAAAAGCAAATTGCCCACAGAGCTTCTAAAAAAGGGACAAAAATTCAGAAGTTAGCCGGGAGCGGTAGTTTAACCATTCAGTCCAATTTTAAAAAAAATTTGAACCTTTGTCAGTTTGGCTTTCTCAACTTTCTCTGCAGTACCAGACTTGCATCTGACAGAGAGCCAAGAATTCTATTACCTCCTTGTGCATGGTGACAGGGAACTCGGTCAAACTGTTGTGGCTCACGTGATGTACTCACCTGGTGATCTGAGCGCCGTAGTGCACGCTCAGCTGGCCGAGTACCAAAGGTCACTCACATTCGATGGTCAGTCATTTTTGAATCTTATTCTTTTTGGAATTTTTTGGATGATAATCTTTTTTCCCGTTAGCTTAATTTTTCTCCAACAAATTGTATAATTAATAAATATTAGTCACATTTAACTCTCGAACTATTAAATACACCTGTATATCGAACATTCTTTCATTTGCCGCTGTTTCCAAGAAGTTGTTGTTTTTATCATATTCCTCAGACCAGCATGGCGCTAGAACTGTGCTGAATGCCATCCCCAGTCTGGATGGTAGTCAAGTCCAGACCTTACTGGAAACAATCAAGTCTGCCCAGGCCGACTCAATCAAGACATTCCTGGGTAAGTCTTTGTAGTTCTTTGCCAAGGTTTCGATTTTTTCCCCCTGAATCCCAGCAAGGCCTGGGATTTGGAACATTTTCACAAAGGAGTAGACTTCAGATTACACCTTTTATACCAGTCTCACTGAATTGTGAAAGGTTTACTACCTTAGAAAACCATGAGAGGTAGGATGTTCTGATCATTTTCATTAATTTTTTTTTTTAAGTCCATGAAAATCGTGTTAATGATAAGATTTAGAGAGATAGGCGAAAGATTCATTATTGCATCTAGAATATAGTTATGACACTGGAGAATAGTTTTGCCAGTGTTGATTGTCAACATGCTATTCACATAGGTGATTGTTATTTTTGGCAACCAAATATTCTGCCGTTAACAGAAGAAAGGAAGTCAGAGGGCAGGGAACCGACTATGACCTGCATGGAATTGCAGCTTCTGTTGGGAACCGTCTTTTCCACTGCCATGGCTGAAATAGACAAACTTTCGACAGAGAGCAAAGCACACGATGAAACATACTCCGAGGGTGACTTGAAAAACGGAAATGTCGTATCAGGTAAAAAAAAGAAACATAAATGGTCTTCATCGTGACTTTTTTCATCACTGTAACCATCGTTTGCATTTTAAAAATGCTTTTCATTTTAATTTCTTCACTGTGATTGAGAGTGACTCTGCTATTTGGAATTTCATCGCACATGAAAGAGAAACCAGAAACCCAACCTTTTGATTCGTTTCAGGCCAGTTGAAGGCACAGAAATATTGTTTTAACAAAACGTGGTTGTGCCCATTTGCCAAATGAAATGACTTCAAATGGGCCAGACATGATGGTTTGGTTTGGTTTGGTTTGGCAGAAATTGATTGCAGTCCATCACACTGGCTGGAGAAACTGGCTCTGCAGAACCACGAGGCCGCTGAGCGAAGAATCAAACGCTTCAAGTCGGGCGAGCTGATGCTGGCCGGAATGGCCGTGCCCGCCCCTGCCAATAACAGTGAGTGTTGAACCTCGACCGTAACCCTCCCGGACCATTCGAAATCCAACAGGAAGGGTCAAGGAATATTCGTTTGTCAGATTGAGGAAGCCAGAGCCCAGAATTACTGCTTTACACGTAGCTTGATTCCCTGTGAAACTTTGAAGTTCAGAGAAGGTGCCGTTGGTTTCCTTCTCTCTGAAGGATTTTGGAGGAATCAGGAAGACTCCATGCAAGTGACAGTGCGTTTAATTCTGCAGACGACATGCGTGGATACCACCTGCCTTGGGAATTTCAGACAAGAATTGTACCTCTGGTGTTGCATTGCTGGAGAATTTTCCCTTTTCGGACAGCACAGTAGGAAATATAAATGTTTACCAGTGTCCATGCTTTATCATTTCTTTCTTTTTCTCATGGACTAGCCATCGCCTTGACTGCAGAGGAGTTTCTGAAGCATTTTCAAGCCAGCGGTTTGCCCAGTGCAGAGGATCTCTCCCCAGTCTCCGTGGCAACGGGAGACAGACCATCTGGCCTGAGTGCAGGAAAGAACCCTCCCAGCCTGCCCTGTGGTGACCTCAAGAAGGCTACATTTGAGGAGGCGCAGAAATACACCGTCCCCGGAATTCAGTCAGTGTCCAGTTCCTCCTTCTCTGTTCTGTTTTGTACATGGACATCCCATTGCATCAACTGTAGTATCCAGTCGAAATGTTTGTAGACATGGGCTTGCCAATCGTAGTGTTCTTATTGGAAACGGGGTCCAACCAAAGATATCTGGTTATGTAGATTCTGCTGTAGTGACTTTCTCTGAGCTGACTCTCAGTTGGTGGATAAATGTGGTGGGCATATTTTGTCTCAACGGTCTCGGCAAGAACTGAGGCTTTGATTGATTTTTACGATGCTTTCCATCAGGTATTGTTTAGACTCTGGGCCCAGCCAGCAGATGGACAGCCGCTTCTCCAAGATGCAGCAGCGCTACATCCGATACGAGACGGCATCCACCTGTTCCTCCGATCAAGCCGCCTCCCCGGCAACCCTGACCATCCCTCAGCCGTCTTCCTCCACAACCGATTCTGCCACTGCTACCGTTAATTCCACTTCTGCCTCCAGTAGTCCCACTTCTGCCACCGCTAAGGTGAATAGTCATCTCCAGAGGGACAGGCTCAGTGGCAGGGGCCAGCGGTTGGCTGAGAAAGCCCGCAGATCAGCGGAAAAGGGACAGAGGTCGGTGGACAAGGGTCAGATGTTGATGCGGGTTCAGAGGTCAGCAGAGAAACGTCGGAGGATGGTGCTGGAGAGAAACCACAGGATCAGCCCAGGGAGGTCTCTTAGCAGAGGCCTGAAGAGGAAGGGGCAAGACACAGCGTCAGTCTCCCCGGCAAAGAAAAGGTACATCTCAATCAAGGCTGTTGCCCTTCTTTTTTTGCCCTTGTGGTTTCTAACATGCTGTAAAAGTTCACCAAGTGAAAAATATTGTTGAAAGATTAGAAATCAGCTAAAGAAAAGCTCGAAGGAGAACGTCAAAGCAGTCGAAGCCAGAACTATCAACACTTTGATTCACCTGCCAGTTTGTAGCCAGTCCTCACCCAGTCTTTGCTTTTCTTTTCTTTCTTTCTTGGGCATGCGCTTCACACTTTCAGGCCGATACCGACTAGAAAATCTCCCCGCAAAAGAGTTTCATCAATCCAGGTTCAGGAGGGGAAGCCCCTGGCAGAGAAGACAAACAAGGACTCCTGCCATGCCTCGTCGTCGTCGTCATCTTCCAGCTCAAAATCACAAGCGATGTCACGTTCCCAGAGGACAAGAATGGTAGGAATATCATCTCATTCCTACATGCAGTATCCTGATGAGTCAGTGCCGTGTTGTACAAGTGAAAGATTTCAAGCTAAATTTTGAGGCCCCAAGAGGCTAGGATAAGAGAGCGGATAAAGTTAAGCTTGATGACTTGGAGTAGCGATGCACAAGATGGTGGAATTTTGCAGTTCTAATAAACCACATTTCTCAGCTTGTTGAACTTCAAAAAAAGGTTCAAAACAATATCTGAACTGGAGCTGTTGGATGGCCTATATTATCCCATCCTAGAATGTCCCGTCTCGTTTTATTGCTCAACACAGAAACTAAGGGTGATTGTCAAAGAGTCGCTCGCGAGCCGGGGAGTCACCAAAGGGAGTAGGTGCTACGAAGCGTGCATCGAGCGACTGTACAAGATGGCAGAGATGTATGTCAAGGTACGTGGGGTTCTGAACAGACCCTGAAAATCAGTCTGTAAAAATTAACGCAGTGTCTGCGTCCTATTGCTGGAGCTCCACTCTTTTAACGCGAGTCGTACATCTTAAAATGTCGTGAATTTAGAGGCAGGTGCAGTTTATGAACACTCTGTTAGAATCAAGATTTCACACCCTCCTTTCCTTAATAAACAGCCTACTTTGAAAGGATTCCAATTTTTCATCTCCTTTTCCTCAGGACTTGAAAACATCCCGGGGCCTGAACGAGCAGATGAAGAGTATAGCAGAGGCCAACGCAGACTTCGTGGTGCAGTTCGAGCAGAACAGAATCAAGAATTCCTGAGACAAGAACCAGTCGCGAGTGGTCAGCTGGAGAAGAGTTGACCCGTGGGAAGATTCAGAAAGAAGTCGCAAAGCTGACGGCGAAATTAGAAGATTAGGACATGTAGACTGTGCGAGGCCCATCACACAAAGGGCAGGTGGAGTGTAACCCTCCGGCAGTGAGGCTTTTTATCTGACCCTGGCCTCAGTTTCAGATGCCGTGACTCCAGGTCAGTGCTTTGTTCTTGGCTGGGTAAAATCGACACGCGACCACGTTTATCTAAACAACTGTTTAGATTTTCGCGGTCAATTTTGCTGTTTCAAAATTTCGATCCTACAAAAAAATACTCATTCGTCGTCATCTGCTCAGAGCACTTTTAACGCAAGTGTCCATCCGAGACCAGAAACGTTAAAAAAAAAAAAAAAGACAAGATTTCAGGGGAGACTATACATTTCATGACTCAGGCCATCACCGGTCATCACTCAGCAAGACTGGATTTCAAGTATTATGAACTAGTTACAGCTTACACCTCAGGGCTTGGTTACAAGGGTTCTACGTTAGTGCCCCGAACCATCTATGCACCGAGTGGATAAAGTATCGACTTGCACCTTAATGCCCTAAACATCAGGGATCTAGAGTACCAAAGCATGACATCATTTGAATCAGGACGTGTAGCGCACTGGTTATTGTGCTGATTTCTTTTGTACAAATAACTCTGTGCACGACGTATTCACGTTACTACTCTGTAGACATTTCATCTATGCAATTCGAGCCCATGTTTAATTTCGTGCTTGATTTTTTTTCCAATACTAATTTCATCACCTTCCATGTATTATTGTAAGGCCATGTTGGAATCACTTGACTTTAGCTTACAACTATAGACGAATTTGGCGCGAGCCACAGCCAAGCAATTCCAAGTAATTGGCCTAGTCGAAGTAAACATCTGCATTTTTTTTGAAGATTTAAAATGAAGGTGCACATATTTACTTTTTTACCATCGAGGAAAAAATTAAAATTACGAGTGCTCATTGAGCTTGTTTGTTTGTGGGTGTATTTGTTTATTTTTCCCAGGAAATTTTCCAGCTTGCGATTTCACCGTATGTCAGTGTTTGTCAAGCATTCTGTCTTTACTAAAGGTTACTCAGCCCTTTAGTAAATCTAGGTACTACCAAAAACGGAATTTGTGAAACAACTGTAATCAAGAACACACCGAACTCCCCCCGAGATAAAACCTTCAAAGCACTCATTTTATTTTTCTTTCACACAGTGACCAAGCAAAATATAGTTATAAGACAAAAATCCTGTTTTTGGGAAGTGTTAACATTTCTATGTACAAACAGGAACATGGCATGGAATGGTTTACAACAGGACGGAGATTGAAGCTTTTAGTAATGCAGTTCATTTGCATATTTTAATCTTAGGAAAATCCAATCATTAAGATACAAATTCCATTGGTTATACAGTGAATATGGACGGATACCAGTATACCATTAATGAATAATTAAAAAAGCAATTCAACATTCAGTCGTAAATTTCTCATGTATATCAATTTATTAGATGAAGGAAACCTTTGGAGAAGTACTACCTAGAAGTACCTAATTTATTAGGTTCTAATCAACTGGAAATATTCTGTCTCATAAAAATTAAGGCCCAATCAAATATTTACAAGAAGTAATGGCATTTTTTTACACAATGCTCTAATTTACACAATACAGAAACACAGCATACTAGATGTTAGACACCAAGTGCCTTCCAGAAAACTTCGAAACGCAGTTTCCGTGGCAACAAATTCCTGAACGATAAACTGCTCCCTGTTTTAAAACTCAGGATGGACTTTTAGCTCAAATTGTTATTAATTAGTAAAAATGCACAAAATACTTCATAACCTGTACACACACATAATGCTTTGTGAAGACTTGGAGTGACTTTCATATTATTAACAGGCAAAGAATCCGGTGAATATAATACCTTGTGTCTACATGTACTAATATTTGTGCAGTCCATGGAAGTCTCTATTTCTGCATGATACCCTTTTCTGGGGCAAATTCTCCTGAAGTCAATATGTTCCTTGTGAACATGTATTTCTTTGGTTTCCATGGAATGGACGGATGTTGGCAGATGATGAAATTGGAGTCCGAGAGAAGAAACTGAAGTAAACTAACACCTTAAATTATTTTGATTATTGCAAAACTTCATATCTTTTGTAACTGAAATCTGTGTGTCTATAATACATAAGATGAATGACCTTGTTGAAAACCTCATTAGATGGGTCAGTACGTAGCTCAAGGTGTAACTCCTTTCAGGTAGAACGTCCAAGCTACGTTGGCGTTACCACCGGCCGACCGTGGGCAGGTCACTACCAGCTTGCCCATCTTGGGGGCCTTGCTGGGGTCGGGGTTCCCTTCGTAGCCCACGATGATGTTGTGCTGCTTCTTGCCCCGGATGCTCTCGCCGGGCTTGCAGGAGAAGGCCGGGTTGTCCACCTGGAAGGTGAAGGCGGTGGTGTGGGGGAAGATGTTGCGGAAGGGGATGGAGGTGGTGGAGCCAGCCTTGACCGCGTAGGGGCCCTGGGGCTTCGGCGGGATGCAGGTGCCAAAGAGCGGAAAGGTGTACTCGCCGCCCACGCTGGAGGCCACCGTCAGGTGGCCCCGGGTCTCGCCCAGACGCGACGGCTCGAAGGTGATGTCGATGCTGACCTCTGAGCCCCCGCTGGAGCCTGGTGCAGCCGTCAGGTTCTTGTCGGAGTGGAAATCGCTGTTGTCAACCTAATGCACAGAAGCAGAAAACACTTGCTTTGCAGTCGTCTATACACAAGTATTGCAACTGAGTACACCTCCACGAGGATGAGTATGAGTAACGTCTGCAGGAGTATCACTGCATTTTTATGAGTACAATTACTTCTGCATGAGTACAGGTACATGGAAACCTTCCTTGGATTAAAGTAAACAGTATAACAAAAGTTTCATGAGTATGAGTACCCAAATAGTACTCCAGCATGAGTACAAGTCCTACCAAACTGATATAATCTGTACAAAATCTTGTCAATCAACTAACACCTTTACAGCATTACACTGCAATGCACACTGTATTCATTTCTTTGTAAATCCACCCAAAACATAGAGTGCTTGGGCAATAGTAGGTGAAAGGAGTCACACGCCGAGTGGTTCCTAGCAGTAAAATGACGACACGCTTAAAATGCATAGTGCTGTTTGCATAGAAAAATTCACTTTGTAGAGTTTCAGGGTGAAACTTTCAAAGCTGGTGTAAATCAAATACCTCCAATAAGAAAATGATAATGGACATGCCCTTGTTATAAAAGAAAAGTGCTAATGTGCATGGATGTCAACATTATCCAACATGGTTGAAGATGAAACAATACATCGTGATGGCAAAATTGCAGACGACATGCAAACACCTCTGAAAAACACACATTTCTGGCAAATAAACTAAAGACTTGAAACCTTGAATCCTATCTGGTCACACAAACCACAGAGAGACATCCTTCAAAGAACTGGCTGAGTTGGTGTGACTTCCCTGACCCACCTTGCAAGTGTACTCTGTTTTGACCTTTGCGAAGTTGACGAAGCGGGCCGTCTGCTGCTGGTTGCCGCCCAGCGGCGCCCGGAAGTACACGGCCTTCTCCGGTCCCGCCGCTGTGGCCGTCAGCACCAGGTCGTACTGGAACATGCCCAGCTCGGCGCTGCTCAGCTGCAGCTTGCTGTGAGTGACGCCCGTCTTCAACGGCAGGAACTCAAAGCTCAGGGAGCCCTGGAGCAAGACGAGAAAAGAGATGTTGACGTCGTGCGATCTCTGTGACACAAAACATCAGTCTTCTCTGGAACTTACCAGACATTCAAATACTTTGCAACCAAGTTGAAGTATGTTGTACATGGAACTCCAAGACATTTCTACAGTCAAAATGTTCCACAGGAAATCTTTGCAGTTTGTTTCTGGGAGTAAGGGAACAATGCCAAATGAAATATGGAACAATTCCAAGTTTACATTTTACCCTCAGGTACCTGTAAGCCTCTGTAGAACCTAGTACAACCTCAAGATGACCCCAAGTATAATTGTACATTCTCTCGTAACGGCCAATGTTGAAGTGAACCTTTTTTATCCAACAACTACTTTGCTGAAGTCCGTTTGAGCGTACTTTCACTTCTCGACTATTTAACTTGAGAGTGTAAAAAAGGCAGGTCAAAATTAGCAGTCCTACATCAACTTTGGGGAGAAAGGGGGTGAGTAGGCAAACTGTTTTGTGACAAATATCTGTCTTGGTCGGCATCAGGTTTTAGAAATTCTGGCAACTTGGTGTTACGATGCATAGAGAAGCTTGACAAGGATCGGTCAACCCCACCAAAGCAACAAGGAGCTAGTAATGCAGATTTCTTTTAACAATAACAGTTGTATACAGTGCCAAAATCCATCAAAATAAAACTCAAGGTGCATAATAATAAAATCAAATCCTAACAAAATATAACAAACTTCATTCAAACAAACAACAATGAAAGCTATTTATTTATTGATTGATATCTGTTCATCCAACAGCGCACTCAGCGCCAGTTACAGTGTGAAGTGATCATCGAGAAGACATTCAAGAAATGTCCAGTTTTAGAGATGGGGGGAAAACACTGGATAAATGGTCCAGGGAAAATCTACAGAATCAGGCAGGGACTGAAAACCCAATCCACATGCTGACCGAGGTGGGATTCGAACCCCGGTCGCAGAGGTAGAAGGCGAGGAAAGAGCCACTACACTAACCCGGCTCCCCCAGTTGAAATATTGACAAATATCTGACACAACTATTGTAGCTTCATGCGTCTCCCACAGTACACGCGTACACATGACCGGATCACTTCAGTCTCCAGAATTCCAAGAGAGCTCACCTCTGACTGTGGAGGCACCACCAGCTGAGGGGGCAGCATGACGTCGGCGACGGGGCAGTTAGTGGTGAAGGTGACGGGCACGGCCAGCGGGTTGTCCAGGCAGATGGTGTGGGAGGTGCTGAGACGGACCGGTGTGGTCATGGCGATGGTGTCCATGATGCCCGGCGCCGTGCTCTTGAAGGTCACGTAGTAGAACTGGAACTCGCTCGTCACTTCGTTGCGGAAGATGACCTGCGAGAGAAGGGATGACACGTCAACGCAACAACCTGAAACTATGTGGAGGAGGTCACCATGTCAAGAG
Organism: Acanthaster planci; assembly: GCF_001949145.1. The sequence continues at coordinate 768,860 of NW_019091365.1, forward strand.
AGGACCGGGCCGACAGTAGACGGAGGAGGTAACCGCATAGAGGGAGGAGTGGGCCAACGTGTAGGAACAGAGTCTCTCCTCGGATTCACTGAAATTTCAAAAGATGTATCACTCGACGTATCTTTCAAGAGGACCTTTGTTGATTTCTTCCAAATGACAACGTACACGATGGAATAGCTTCAAAGGGATGGCCATTACTATCTTTTAACCATGTCTGATTGTTACAAATTTTGTCAGATTTTTTGGGGGATAGCTGCAAATGGTCCACAACACCTTTCACTCTAACCCTCTTGCAACCATTAAAATCCTACTCAGAGATTTAGGGGGACTTTATTGGATAGAGGAAGGCAGAGCCAAACCGCTACTGCTATGCACTGGGTTTGACGATCCCAGTAAAGTACAAAGCATTTGCCACTGTTTCCCGTGAAATGAAGGCTTCAGGGTGGCTGTAGAAAGATTCCCGGCAACAACATGCCACGGCAGGAGTGTTCAAATCCAGCCTCTACTCACCTTGGCCGAGTAGGAGGCCTCCTTGTGGCAGAAGAAGTTGAGCTTGTAGTCCCTCTTGCTGTGGCCCGGCACGTCGATGTAGTCCAGCCCCTTCAGCGTGGTGGCCGTGTCCAGCTTGTCCGGTTTCATCATCTCAATCACCACCTTGAATCTGTGGGAGGGGGGGAAGACAATCGACGGAGCATTCAGCTGCCAATTATTAGAACCTGACTCCAGGAAAACAAGCAATCTGACAGCTTGTAAAATGGAAACATGACAGTGCCACAAAGAAAGCAGCACGACACACTTCAAAATTAGCACGATCATGACGCACGCGGCGCAAATGGAGATTTCTAGTTCGCAAGTCCCAATTCCAGTTGAAATCGCGCTGCCTGTACTTGGGAAGTTCACACTTGAAAGTTGAATCTCAGTTGTCACATTTTTTGTGTGGATTCAGGACACCATTTGAATCATTGGTATATCAAGAACTCCCCTTTCACCATTTGAATCATTGGTACATCCTACATCCAGAATTCCCCCCCCCAGATATATTCACAATTTTTTAGCTTTAGGGTATAATTTTTTCTCTTAGTTGAAATAATCAGCACGTAGAAATGATACCATCAACTTTCTTTGGTGATGGGGGGGGTTCTTTTACAAATGAAAAAAAATTAGACAGTCATTTGGGGAAAACAATTCAAATTTGCCACTCGCATTCTGACAACAATCACGCTTCCTTCCACCATAAAATGCCCAACAGTGAACCCACCTCTGAGGCCTCTTGAGCCAGTTGGAGACTGACAGCAGCTCTGTGTAGTAGGTCTTGCTGGGCACCTCCTTGTTGACGCTGCCCGCCGCCTTTGGAGGCTCGGACACGCCCGTCAGATTGTACAGGAGCCCCGAGCCATCCGGTAAGGCGAAGAAAACCGTCCCCTGCAGGAAAAGGAGTTTAAGACAATTTACTGAGGTATCCGGTGAGGCACAGAATACCGTGCTCTGTGAGAAAGGAATCAGTTTGAAAATTACGGAGCCATCGAGTAAGGTAAAGAATACTGTCCCCCAGCAGGTAAAGGGACCCTAACAAATCACTGAGCTATCCGATGAGGCAAAGAATGCTGTCCTCCGTATGAAAAGGAACATGATGTTCGGTGAGAAATCAAGGGAAATGTAGCATGGAAAGACATCTGAGTGAATGGGCACTCATCAACTATGTGAGACTTATGAACTGGATGCAGGCATCCCAAGACCAACCAACTCACCGTGTGCTTCTTCCCCTCGGCTGTCATGATCAGTGGCCGGTAGGTCATCTCGTAGGGCTTGCTCTGCTGGGGCTCCAGGACGATGGAGTCTCCCCCCGTCCAGTGCTCGCCCTCGATGACCGGCCGCAGCTCCCAGCGCTGGTTGGTGCGGTTGTGCAGCGTCAGGCTGCGGGTGTCCTTGACTCGGACGTGGGTGTTGAAGTGTAACACCTCCTTCTGGGGCTGGCTGCCGACGCACATCCCCGTAAGGACCAGGCGTAGAGGACGACCGCCCTCAATGTGGCATCGCAGCTTCTGTTGATGAACAAGAAGAAAAATTTTTTGGTAATATTTGTACTAAATATAAAGAAATAACTGATTTCGATGTCCTGACGGTCTGGCATTGCCCAATGATTTCTACACAAAACTTCCACCGATTAGACATTAATATTGAATTTGACAGTAGATAAGCTGTACTTTGTACAATTTTAAGTATATTCTGGCAGTGTTATAGTTAAGGCCATCACAAGTCCTTTCACAAGACCAGTGCTATGGTGACAAAGCATTGGGATGCTTGTGTGACCATTCCTTTGAGTAGCTTGTGACTTAAGACCGGATGACCTGTGATTAACTTGTGCTGGACTTTGCAGGGACTTGGGAGGACTTTGCAGGGACTCGGGATGGACTTGCAGGGAGTTGGGATGGACTTGCAGGGACTTGGGATGGACTTGCAGGGACTTGGGATGGACTTGCAGGGACTTGGGATGGACTTGCAGGGACTTGGGATGGACTTGCAGGGACTTGGGATGGACTTGCAGGGACTTGGGATGGACTTGCAGGGACTTGGGATGGACTTGCAGGGACTTGGGATGGACTTTGCTGGGTATGCAAGATATGACCTTGGTCATATTCCACTCTTGATACTCGACAAATTATGAGTGATCTTAGCTTGCTTAGTCCAGTAACCAGGCATTTTTGTAATTCATTTTTGGCTAAAAATGGTCTAAATCTCCTTGTGATTGTAGAACCCTGTGTCTGGCTTCTTGGTGTGACAAAGTAAGCAATGTGGGTAGGCCACTTGTACTTTTTGCACAGAGACTCTAAGGAAATCCAGCTTTTTGGGGACTTACATCGTAACGGATATCCTGGCTCAGCTCCTTGGGGAAGAAAGTGACTTCAAAGGGGACCGTCATGCCTGGGGAGATGTAGCCCTCGGTTGGGTTGATGGAGAAATCGGGAGCAAACTTCTCCACATTCCATTTGAAACTGGAAAATAGAAATTCATGCAATACAGCCTGGCATGTCTAGTTCCCGGCACTCACGGCACATGCCACTGTGCTGGTTTCACATAACAGATAAAGGTAACCACGCTGTCATTTTATTTTAGGAAGCTTCAAAATAAACTCTAGAATTTTTCACAACAACACAAGAAGGCTGGGTGTAACAAAGATCTCTGCTGGAATCCTTGCAGACTTTTTCGTCCACTAACCTACAATTGATGCAATTAGCAAGAAACAATACCTGAACGGCAATTGAAGCATGCCCTTCCAGTAATTTCTTTTGGAATATGAGTCCTTCCAATTTGCCAGAGAGAATTTCAGAGGGCTGAGGGGGCTCCGTGGGTGGTGAGGTTACGTTCTTACCCTGCTCCTATGTCACCAGTGTTGCACATGAGAAGCTTGCGCGTGGTGCTGCTGCGCTGGACCACGGCTCCGAAGGGGATGGACTCCTGATCCAGGCTGATGTCGATCCCCTGGCAGGAGCCCGTCACAACAAACAGTGGCTGCGACAGGCCGGCGCACTCCAACATCACCTGGAACGGAGGTTAGGAAGTGTAAACGATTTGAAGAGTTTCACTGCGAGGTGAACCGTGGAAGATTTGCATTCGATTCTGTTGAAAACTATCGCAACATCCTGAATCAAAAATGTTGAGTCTCTATCAAAACATCTTATAACGGTCAGAAGTTTTGTCCTGACGTCACCAAAAGGCTGCAGGCTAAACTGTGGAAAGGAAATTAAACCAAAGAAGAAAACAGGCGGAAAATAAACATCACAACACTGACCAACCAAGATGACCTCCAAGATCAAGTGCCCTTACCAGGGTGAAAATAGGGGATTTAAATGACCTCAACCTTGTTTTTCTCGGTGTGACGCGTCCACCAACCGCACTAATAGGAGAGTCCATATCACATCCAAATCGCTTGCAATATTGCTGCTCACGGTCGGGCACAATGGTTAATGCGGATGGTCAAGCTGAAGGTTCCCATGCTGTTTGACGTGGATTGTGCGGGGACTCTTCTCCGACCCCGTTCCCCTTGTTCCATCCCCTCCCCCTCGTCCTTACCTCCTCCGTGAACTGTGGGATCCGACACTTGGGCGCAAAGACCAGGTCCAGGTTGCAGCTGCCCCCCTTGGGCTTGAGATGGATCTCCTTGGTGGGCGCCAGGGACAGCACCTGGGGCAGCTGCTGCAGGATGGGGCTGAGCGGGGTGATGACCACGCTGAAGGCCAGCGGGGCGGGGCTATTGTTGACCACCGGCACGGTGCGCTTGACCGCCTCGCCCACGCGCAGGGCGCCGAAGTTGACCAGCCTGTCCTTGGCGTTGGCCACCTCCACTCGCATCTCGGTGCCCTCGCCCAAAATTTCAACCTGGGTTGGGGTGAAACCAGATCAAGAGGCTTACTGCATTTTAACCAACTTTGGAACTGGCTAAGAATTGTGGAACAATAAAGTCTCTTGATTTTTCTAACCCCAAAATTTTTCGATGACAGGAATTTTGCCTCAAGACAATGAAATTAGTTTTCCTTGGTTTTTTTCACTTATCCACATTTTTTTAAACAGGAGATTTCAATGCTCTTCTTGAGAATTAACGGTTGTTGTCTTCAGAAAACCGATGCAAAACAATTTACTGACTCCAACGACAGAACTCAACAGCAAAGTTTTGTCAGGTCAAGCTCACCTTTAGTTCAGAGTATGCAAATTTTATTTTAAGGTCAATTTAACTCCCAATGCTGCAACATGCCAGATTGAATATGCACCCTCTAAGCACGTTTGGTAAGTAAAAAAAAATTTTCGAGCAAGTCAGCAGAGCAAACGGCCTAGGCGTACCTGAGTCCTGGACAAGCCATTGATCTCAAACACCACCAGCTCGCGGTACTTGACAGCCTCCCTGGGGTAGAAGGTCAGCTGGACATCTCGGCTGTCCCCAGGCTGCAAGACGCAGGCTGAGAACTGTACCTCCAGGTGGGAGGTACTGGTGTACAGACAGTCAATGCTGAAGGGGCGAACAAGAACCAATTCAGGTCATCTGCATCGATTTTGGTTTTAAAATTTAGCCATACATTTTGTTTCCTGTTACTGAGAGTAGCCATATCGTTTTGTGGGTTCAAGCAGACGTTGAATGCCCTCTTTACAGAAGCAGGTTTACTCATCTGACTTTTGACCCACTTCAGCCCAAATGTATAATTTGGAGCTGGGCTAAAATGTAGCACAATATGCATAATGCTATTGGCTATGTGCGTGAAGTGGCCCTGTAGTGGCGAAAACGTAAACTCTATCGCACAGGTTAATAAAGCACTCAACTGGTTGTATCTACATTTGCTCGAGCGAGTATTCGTCTCACGTAAACACAAGTGTACGCTTCATAACGTAGCCAAGTAGTGTGCCAACCAAAAAAGTATCCTAACAGGGGACACAAGAATATTGTGCGCGGCGCCCTCAACTGATCCTGCCCAGACCCAATAAACACCCCAAACGCGTGCCTTTAACAACTACTCATCTCGAGCAAATCGCCTCCCTGTTAAATCCCTGATCCTTCCTTACCTGATGGCCTTGGCGTCCCTGTTGGTCACTGTCAGCACGTTGGACAGGGGCGGCATGCCAGCCCGGTGGATGAAGCAGGGCCCGAAGTCGTACTTGGTGAAGGAGAAGTGGAGCCCCGGGGCCACACCCTGACCAGCCAGGACGATCTGGTAGGTGGGACCGTTGGTCACCTGATAGGGTTGGGGGGGGGTCAAGTCAGTGGAAACAGATTTAAACTTCCTTTTTTAATGAAAGACTACTATTGTGGTTTTCTTTTTGGGAGGGGGGGAATATGATTGGTTGATGTCTTAATTTTGTATAACACTGGAAAGATCACCAAAGTACACTCGCATGACCTGTTCTAATTTTTTTTGGGGGGGGGAACTTAAGTCGTGTAACAGCAATGTCTTGATGATCAGAAGCGATAACCAAACAAGTGACAACCAAACACAGCTGGGTATATTCGGCTTCATGATCAAAAGTAAATTGAGGTAAACCGTCCTGCTCGAGAACAAAGAATTGTGATTTACTGGTAGGATTCAAGTCCACACTGTACAGACTGCCTCCAAAATTTCTCAGCAAGTTCGAAATCACTGGACTATCATTCAAGGGTTTCACTCTGATGTCTGAAATTGACTGTTTCCCTTTCATTGTCGTTTACAAGGTTTACAGGGCACAGTTCTCTTTGGAGAAAAACTAAACTAAAACTAAACACAAGTTAGTTGCAAGTTTGGTTTGAAACCTTACAGCTGCCGCAGCACATACCTTGAGCAAGAGCTCGCAGCCTCGCAGGGAGGTCTTCTGGGGTGGCTTGAACGCCAGTACGCAGCGTTTGCGGTCGTTGCAGGGCACCAAGCCGGTCTCGGGCGAGATGGTGACCATCTTGATTGTTTTGCCGGCTCGCTCCTTCATGGTCCACTCAAAGTCAAAGTTGAACTTGCCGGAGTTGACGATGAAGATGGACCGCACGGCCTTCTCGTTCACTTCCACCTTGATGACGGAGAAGATGAAATAAACAATAACAATTTCTTTAAATACACAATTTTTTTCAAGGAATTTAATTGGTAAGAACACCGAGATTGCTTTTCACAAAAGCTGAAAGTTATTCAAAAGTGTTCAGAGGTGACTATATTTGAAAATAGAAAAACATTTAAAATGTATGACCCGTCATGACAAAATGAGCGTAAAGTCACATCTCGCTCTTTCCTACTTTGAGGGTTCAAAGTCATATTAAAATGGAGGTCAATGTGGGGGTTTGGTCATATTTGGAAAGAGTAACCCGTTTCCTATTTAATTCCAAATATTTCGCAGGATCATATATTTAGAAATGTCCTTTTCTCGGTAATTTTGACGATAGCATTATTCGTGCCTGGTCTGAAATGTTGAAACAATGTCAGGAACAAAGACGCAAAGCTGCCAGAATAATGTCACACTGTCACCTTGTACTTTTACCCTAAGTGTTCCACGTACGTACCACTGGAAAGCTCTCTTTCTGCTGATATCATATATACCAATATCTCAATGTTCGAAAAATTCTTACTTTCAGCTCATTTTGTGGTGAGAGGTCTCATATATTTCACAATTTTTATAAGGAGCAAAGGGGTTTAAGTGTTTAAAGACAGTGGAATGCGTTGCAATGGTTGATACACTCTGTCTCGTACATACTAAAAATATATGTTTTCAATATTGCTAACACAAATCACCAAAATTAAGTTCACTCAATGGCTATTAGCCGAGTCAGGGTTACAGGAATAATTTATTTCAGAGAAACGTTTTTCTTCGCTTTCAACAAAGCCATGTCAGCCCGGCCCACGGACTTCACAGCCAAGGTGGACTCACCTCCCCAAAGTTGATTTCGTTGATGCCCCTGGACGACAGGGGGATGTTCTTGCCTGTCGAGTCCTCGCACAGCACCTTGGCGTTCATGGAGTAGCCCTCCGCCTTGACGTTCAGGTAGATGGGCAGCGTCTTCTTCTTGACGTTGATCTCTACGTTGAAGTTGACGACCTTCTCCTTGCGAGGGGTGAAGGAGACGTCAATGGGAATCCTGAAATAATGGGTACAACAGATTTGTTACAAGAAGATTTTATTCAGTTGATTTCTACCCCAAATAAAGACACTGGCAATTTCATGACACACGCCACACAAATGGAGATTTCTAGTTTGCAAGTCCCAATTCCAGTTGAAATTTTTTGCGTGAATTCAGGACACCATTTGAATCATTGGTACATCCAGAACTCCCCCCCCCGACATGTTCACCATTTTTTAGCTTTAGGACATAACTTTTTCTCTTTAATAGTTGAAAGCATCAGCACGTAGAAATGATACCATCAACTTTCTTTGGTGATGGGGGGGTTCTTTTACAAATGAAAAGAAATTAGACAGTCATTCGGGAAAACAATTCAAATTTGCCACTTGTATTCCGACAACAATCACGCTTCCTTCCGCAATTTCTGCGGCTGGTTGCAACGTAGCCAGAGGACTGTCTGTGGGGTGTCCATTTTGGACACCTCGTTTTGTTACACAAGTTCCAGAACAAAAACCTCCGTAACTTGGATGCCCGGTTTTTCACTTCAAAACAGACAGGGGCAACTCATTTCGAAATGCTTGCTAAAAAGAAAAACCCTGGCCAGTGGTCAAACACAGTTGATCTCCTGTCTTTGACTGAGCTTTAATGCTTTTACAACACTGCTCTTCGGTGAGCAAAATGGACTAACTTAAGCAAACGAGGGGGTAAATCTAGCCGATATCAAAGTCTATGCATTCTGAAACTAAAAACAAATAACGGTGGTGATTTTGTTTTACCTGCCAAATGGGGGCACCACACCGCCCTTGGGTGCGACATCCAATTCTGAAGAGAAGGCCTCCGAGTGACACGATGCCTCCGAGATGTCAAAGGTGAAAGGTCGACTCTCGTTATTGATGAGGTGAACCCTCTCACTGGCCATGTTACCTGCAATGGCAAACAAATAAATATGGTTGCAAATAACATTGATTTTATATACAAATCCTGTGCAGTTAGCCCTGGCAGTTCCCTGCCATCAATGTGTAAAGCACCACGAAATGTGGAATAAAAACTACCGTTTTCTTTTTGAAAGGCAAAATATTGACATCTCGTTCAAAGACAAATGGGGTTGAAGTCACACAGTAACTAGAAGGTGAAAAAAAAACATGATTTTTACTTCTGAAATATTTGCAGTGAAGTAGGTGGCCGAGTACTACAGTCATCAAAAGTGCTTTCACTTCAAACAGTGAAAAAAAGGAATGTTTGAACCACAGTTCATGCTTGAGTTGCCTGTAGCTCGCTTTATGACTACTCACGAGTAAGAACTCATCAGGCAGGTGTGAAGTCCTAGTGGATTACATGACAACAGCACTGCCGGGAGATCTGATTGGGGGCATTAAACAATTCAACTTAGATGGAAGGTAAGGGAAGGAACTCAGATGCAGCAAATGGACTCACCGAGGAGCAGTGACTTGAAGTTGATGTGGGAGCGGTCGGTGGCCACGGCCGGCTCCCTGGCATCGCCCACCAGGAGGAAGGGCACCAGGATGTTCTGTTCGGGGATGGTGAAGCGCCAGAAGGACTCCACGATGCCCAGCTGGGAAGGGGTGAACTCAAAAGTGATCTGGAGTGCAAAGAAGAAGGCAACAGGGACTTTACTCGGTTTGACTCGGACGGGAACGAGCTCGGTGCTTACTCAAATGGGAATGGAGGTTGGTGATGTGGACATTCTTCCTGACCTTTCATCTTTGTGGCCCAGGTTCGACTCCTGGTTTAGTCCGCGTGTGAGTTGGGCTTTTGAGTCCTTCACTCTGTGAACTCAAGACCTGTGCATACAGGTTCAGGTTTTGCATGGTCTGCGCTGAGTGTGTGAGGCAGATTTCTGTTGATATGTACATTCTTTGTGTGCGCGCGGGTCGCATGCACGATGCAGGTTCAAAAGTTTCCACCAGCTTGTCTACTCTTTGCAAGCAAGGGCGCTGCTTCTTGTCACGGCAGATTAATTACCTCGGTCTTCTTGCCCGGCGCAACGAACCCTTTAGCAGTCAGGCAGCTGAACTGCTTGACCTCCTTGGGGTCCTCCTCGTCCTCGCAGGTCCAGACGAAGGAGTAGTGGGCGTTGGTGGGGTTGACGATGTAGAAGCTGCGCCGGTTGTGCACCTGTATACCGACAGAGCCAAACTCGATCACCCGGGTGTTGGGGTCCAGGGTGGCACCGGGCGGTGCCCCGCCGGGCCCCCGCAGCTCCGGGTTACGGCGGGACCCGGTGATGTAGTCAGAGTCCTCCAGCTCAAAGTGGCAGTAGGGCATGAGGCTTCGGCCGCGGACAGAGATGACGGGTCCCTGTTTGCCCTCTTCAAGATTTGGTATCCTATGACAAACACGAAATAAAATTACTTTTTTTCAGCCACAGCAATTTCAAATCGTAAACTTCTATAATTCTAACACTTATTGACCACTGTAAAAAAAGTCTCAAAATGAAAAAAAAATGCAAGAATATAAGAATTTAAGGGAATTTAACTTTTCTCTAATAGTCACAGTTTTACTCAAAGTAACTTTGTAAGTAAACATTTCACTTTCAAACAAGAAAATATCTTCACAAAATCTGATCAAATGTACGTCTCGAAGCGCGCAAATGTTGTCACGAAGTAGAATAGCCTCTTTGCTAGTTCGCAGAGACCAAATTTGAAAAACTGCCAAAGTAAACAGAAAAGTTCTCTAGCCCACCTGCAGATGATGCGCCCCTCAAAGTCCTGCATGTCCAGTGGCGAGAACTTGACCACAAAGCTCTGCTTCTTGCCCACGCCCACCGTGCCCGCCTCGGGTGTGATGGCAAAGGGGGAGACGTCGGCCAGCAGTTCGGCGCCGCTGAGTGCCGTGCTGCAGCGGGAGGGCAGCCGCAGCTGGTCCTCGTCGGCGAAGCTGACCGACTTGCGTCGGAGAACCTCCTCCTCCATCACCACCTGCCAGTTGTAGGAGAGCTGGACCAAGCCCTTGTTGGTCAGTTGGAACCTACAAAGGGGGGTAGAGGGGGTGTAAGACGGTTCATGACAAGGGTTGTCCAAAACGTAACAACGGTCATTTGCAAAAGTTTAGGAACACCCATACAAAATGCATTCACCCGAAGAAAAACCAAATTTCAACCGAGTAATCAGAGATATTATGTTCATTTCCAATGTGTAGCCTTGGCTGAACGGCTATATGACAACATCTCCGTGATTTGGAACGTTAACTGTCTAATCGTCAGTGTTTCCTCTTCCGTTTCTGATGGCTTTCTTACCCATATTCCATTACAGAAAAAATGTCGCACGAGACCTGCCTTTTGCAAAAACTTTCATTCAAATGGGCTCATGGTGCAACTCTGACATGCCTGATGCTATGGACCCCTGTACAATAATGTTATGTAGTCATTCAATGAGAGAATGTTTTGCAGGCCCAGTGACGGAAACACCAACGAAATTTCAGGGGGTCTTAAACTTTTGCAAATGACTGTAGACGGACAGATTAAATGAAGAAACGTGGTTGGATTTAAAATGTCAGCTTTTTCATCAGCTTCTAAAATCCTGTTTCATGAATCTGGGTCCCCGAGTTGAATCACAAAGACTAGTCACTCAGGCACTTCAAGATTGTTAGTACGGTGGCAATTGCTGCGTAAAAAGGCATTATTAGCTCAAATTGCCTATTGAGAGGCCCAAGTTTTGAGTGGTTTGCATTTGGGTCCGACAGTAAACATTTGGGATCAATTGGGGAACAAGATATGAAACCAATGACCAGACATGAAACCAGGTTTGGGAAGAAATGGCCACGGTTGAGCATGAGACACCTCAGATGCAACCTGTTACGTGGGGTACCATGTCTGGATGAACTTACGAGAACTGTCTGGTCTGGAACATGAGCGTGTCCTTGAAGTGGATGGAGTCTGTCTTGCACTTGTACTTGGCGTAGTCGGCGTTGGCACTGACTCGCAGCTCAACGTCGCGGCCGGTGTCCTCTAGGGGCGTGTGTGTCGGCTCGGGCTCGGTCTCAATAACCTGCAGGAATTTTAACGAAAAAGGATTAGTTATTTTTCAACGTTTTCATTTCTACATGCAACACATTTCCTTTAACAAAACATCAGATATCTAAAATAATAGAAATAGACGTTTGCATAAATGATAACAAAAATGGGTTACCAGCCAAACTGTAATGCAATCAATGTTTTTCCCTGACTGGTCCTCAGCTAGAACTGGCTTAGCACAAAAGTTTCCTAAGCAATATTTCCACTTTATGTAAATTATGCCCTGGCCACATGATGTTATCAACAGGTTCAAAAACCACAACTAGGAGGATGTTTTCTCTTGAGATCCTCATCATCAAAGGACCTTGCCTTCTTTTTGGACGGGCGGGGCACCTCGGCCGCCAGCTCCCCGGCTGCGATCTTCCGTCGGATCTCCTCCTCTGTCTTCTCCTTGTCCATCAGCTCGGTGGCCGCCTCCTTGGCCGCCGCCGCCTCTTTCTCCTTGGCCCCGCCCTTGCGGTGCTCCTTCTTGGCTTCCTTCTCCTCTTTCTTGGCGTCCTGGTTGGATTTGGGCCGGGCAGCCGAGGCCTCGCCCGAGGTCGGTGGTCGCAGGAGGGCGGCCACAGGGATGTCCACCCACTTGACGGTGCGCATTCTGTCATCCCAGTCTGCCACCTGCAAGTCAAACAACGCTAAAGTACTTTTCACCGGATCCCGCAAAACGGACATCTTTGACGTCTTTCTTTTACTAGTCGTTTTGTTTCAGTTTGCATCAGAAACAGCAAACAATAAGCCCTTTGTTTTAAGGCATCCGTCTCACTTTGACAATTTGATGAATATGGACATTCAATGGGTGAAATATCGGCATTTTTCTGACCTGATCCACCGGCTTATCGAAGGAGATCTTGCAGACTTTGCAGCTGACGACGGAATCCTGCAGGTTCACCGCCTCGTCCGTCTTGAACGTGACGGAGATGTCCTTGGACAGCCCGCCGTGCAGGTGGCCCGCGGAGGGTGAGAACTTGAGCTGCGGGTGCTCAGGCCACTGGAAGCGCACCGTGTCAGCCGGGCTGTGATTGGTCATCGTGAAGGTGAGCTGGTAGGACTCGCCCACGTGGCAGTCGCCAAACTGGATGTGATTGGAGGGCATGGCTGAAACCGGGAAAAAGTGTCGGGAAAATATTTTAAAAGAGTTTAATATGCAAATGTTAACTTACTCTGAACTTTACAATCATGACAAAAATTCTTGCTGGTCCATTAATCATCACATTACACTTTCTATCTTTGATATTTACCGGGTGAACACACGAGGATCCATTCGCAGATCATAACTGTACATGCACAGTAGCTAACGAGCCTGCTACGAACCTTTCAGGGTAAGGGTCTACCGTGATACATCACAGCATAGGCCAAGTTCAATTGTTGAAGTCATTTGTTAACATGGGTTAACAATTCTGCACTGTATTCCTGACGGGAAAAAATACCTTCCCGGGTACCAGCCCAAACACTGACCAGTGGTCGGCAAACGGCAGCCGGTCAAACTCTGGCCGCATACCTGAGACTTGGTTGTCATCCCCCAGGAACTGCTCCACGCTCTCCTCGGCCGGCAGGCTATGGATGTTGTCCAGGGTGATCTCGTCCTGGTAGCCCTCGCCCACCAGCTGGATGGCCCGGTCCTCGTACTGGTTGTCCACCACCGTCACCCGGACCGAGCCCTCGCAGCGCCCGGCCGCATCCGGCCGGAGGACCACTTGGAAGGTGGCCTCCTCGCCCACGCCCACGATGATGGAGGCGGTGTGGGGGTGGCGGACTGGCTCCTCCCCATCATCTGTGGGAAGAAGTGGAGACAGGAGTATACTCAGACTGTAATTTGTGTACAAGTTCAGGGATGCTGAACAGTTTATTTCCAAAATAAGAGTCCATCATCTGTGAATGCACGGAACTACTCAGAATTATGAGAATTCAACAAACCATTGATGTATGACTGGATGTCCGTCTGCATTGGGTAAATAAGCTTCGTGTCTTCAGAGCTCTGCAGGCTGTACACCCCGCTGGGATCATTCAAATCAATATCAACCTGAGAGACAAACATTAAAAAAGAATTAATTCTATTACACTTCACTGGAAAGAAAGTTGAGCCTTTATCTTTTAAATCATGATAAAATGTACAGATTCAAACCATCAGAGATTTGGTGTTTCAATCGGGATGACGTTAGTTTTAGCATTGGGACACGAAGGATTGCTGTAGGGAGACAGGTGATAGCTGTTGGTACAACCACACAAGAGAAAGTCACTGTTTTCCAGCTGAGCAGCGGAAAAATAATGAAGAAAAGATTAAGGACTATACACACAAAAATTAGTATCTGCAGTCAGACCACAAGTTTTTAGTTTTCATTAAATGTTGAGGGCAAAAAAAAGGAAAAAAGGTCTGCAGGACCTATTAGTTTGGCCTAATTTTTAATTCAATACGGGGGACTCACAACATACCGCGCCACCCACAGGCTGTTGCTGAGAAGCTTGTTTTTTTAAATGCATTTGGGAAACGGTCAACAAATTTATCTTGCCGGCTGTGCCCAGGGAACTTGAATTGTTCTCTGTGTTTGTCCAGGTAGAAGACTCCCAAGCGTATTTTCTGCCAACTTCTCTCTTGTTTTTTTCCCTTGCGAGGTACGCCCCAATCGAGCAAGAAATTTATCAAGTTGCCCACCTGACTCAAAATAAGATAACGACCTTGTTTTTGTCAACTGTAAATTGAGGAAAATGGTCTCTCTGCAGCAGCCCCCCCTTTGTGGCACTGAGCCGTGAACCGCCCCCATCTTACCTTGCTGGGTAGCGTGCCGTCGTTCTTCAGGCACAGCGGCAATGTCTGCGTGGTCCCCAGCAGCAGTCGCTTGAACAGCAGCAGGGGGCTGCCCTTCTTGTTGCGGATGGATGGCTTCTGTACCGAGACGCGGGGCAGGTTACCCTCTCCCTGGACCTCAAAAGACAGGTTTTTCTGCTTGGCCTGAGGGCCGGACAGGCCGTCCAAGATGACCTCAAACTGACCAGTGTAAGTCTGGACGTAAAGGACAGATCGTTTCCATTAGTTTTAAACGTGTAAACAACTGACACTTTTCAGTAAAATCTCCGACGAAGAATGCTGAAGTGAACTCTATTTTGGAGAAACCAATTTTTAAAAAAAGCAAATTTATGGGGATTTTTTCTAAATACCATTCATAAATTGTACATTTTTTAGGGCCCACTGCCTCTCCACTGCGGAATTTTATGATAACTACTTGGGTAGCCGCATGTCGTAGCTACAAAAACAATTGGGATTTGACACAACCTCCTTCACTACCAAACTCATACCACTTTACCACAGCGCTGAATAACCCCTCACCTAACATCTTCGTGAATACAGTCGTTTGTTTGGGCAGATACTGTGACACTGGTTAAACAAAATTACTTGAATGATACAAGACAACTCAAGTTTATCTACCTTGAACAACATTTACCAAGTTCTACAGCTCTTTCGGAATCTTCAATGCACTCAATGCAAATAAGCCACTTGCGAGTTAAATTTGAATAAAATCTGGTACCCTGTGTTATCTGATTGCACAGAAACGTAGCAATTTGAATTCCCCAGACTAAAGACACTGTTGCTATAACCCCGTGATTCGGGGCAAGCTTTTGCATAGTGACCACCATCTCTGGAATGGACTGGTTCCTTTGTGCCGTTCTTATCCATTGAGAACAGTGTATTGTTGCAAGGCGTCTCTTGTGTAACCAAGCAAAAGCTTGCCCCAATCACGAGGTATAGCAACAGTGGTTTTAGTATGGAGAATTCAAGTTGTTATGTTCACGTGAATTTAAAGAACTCAGTGTACCAGATTTTATTCAAATTTAACTCGCAAATGGCTTATTGGACAAATCTGTATGACTCACAAATTCAAAGAGATTTTAGACTGAGAGTGGATTTCAGGCGCAGAGAGAGCCCTAATACCTGCATCGAGGGTGGGCCAAAGGTGACCGTGGCGTAGGCGTGACTGTGAGCCGGGATGGATGCTCTGGACGGCTCCACCTCAAAGATATCCTGGAGCTTGGAGGAGGGCTTGGAGGTAACAAGCTTGCAGGAGAAGATGACGTCGCAAGACACCTGGGATGAGAGGAGACGACGGAAGATGAAAACGCCATTCAGGTGTCTGTTCTCACTACCATTGGTAGCTCAAGGCTGTGACTGCGGCTGGGACTCACACATGTGTCTATGGGAAGTAGGTGCAGCCGTCAGCAAGTGGCTAGCCATGGACCACCATGCTATACACAGCCACAGCCATAAACTCAGACTAAGGGCCAATTTCCAAATATGCCAAGCTGCAAGAGGCATTTTGCTAAGCAAAACCGATTACTAGCCCCAAATGCTATGTACTATACTGACTGACTGGCTCTCAGCTGCTTTCCGGTAAACATGGAATTTCCACTAAGCGATGTTTTCTCCTTACTGAAGAATCAAGCAAAACATCTTTAAATTCGTTGAATCCAATTAAATACCTCCACTCAAGATGCCCTTAGAAGGCCAGCTGATAATACTGTTCTAAATTTATATTCATCAAATTTTCTTTTTCCCAGGGAGGCAAGTGCCTCCCTCCCCTCTATGATGCCTACGAAGACACACTCAACCGACGACCAACAGCCCCGAAGACATCACCGGCCATGACCACAAAAACAAAATAAACGACCCGATAAACAAAACCACATTCACCTTATTGGCGTTGGAGATCTTGAAGCGCGCCTTGACCTTGCGGCCCACCAGCACGTGGCCGAAGATGAACTTGTTCTGGTCCTCGCCGTACACCCCGCCCCCGCCCAGCTCCAGGTGGTGGCTGTTGAGGAAGACGCTCAGGTTGCGCACCACCCGGTGCTCCTCGAAGATGGAGGCCAGGTCGGTCAGGTTGATGCCCGGGCTGCAGGCCTCAGCCAGGATCTTGTAGGGGATGCCCTGGGGGTGGTCGGCCGGGTCGCGGTCCGTGATCTCGATAGCCAGGTCCTGGAGGGAGAACATTTTTTTCGGTTTGATTTGTTTTGTCGGGTCAATCATCACTGTCTGTCCGGAAACGGACGTGTCTTCCTCAAATTTTAAGTCCGCGGGACGCTCGATGCTCTGTGAGAGTGAACAGATCTCTACAAGGGGGCAACCGTCTTGCTCTTCTACCATTCAAAGCAATGCAACCAAACTGAGGCTGGAAGGAGAAATAGTCTGCTCCCTTTTATCGATATCTGAAGTTGAGTTACTACTGCCAATGGGCCTACAGGGAACAAGCCAAAAATGGCAGCATCGTGATAAAGCAGCAGTACTGTGGTAGCCACAGAATTACTCCTGCATTCTTTAACTTGAGAAGTACACAGTTAGACAAGAAGCTATTCCTGAATAGCCAGATGTAGCGGAACCCCCCCCCAAGTAATGAGGACTGAGCTCTTTGTTTTACTGTATGACTCAGTTTGGCATACTCAGATGTAAAATGAACCTTATGTGAGTAAACAATGTCAGGGGTACCTATTTATTTATGTTGGCAAAGATCCTCTGACAGCCCATTATCTCAAGCGTGGCTCTGCTAACTCTTGACATGTTTTGCATGAGGTCGGATCCAATATTTTTTCTTCTCTCAATAAAAGTGGCGCCATAATCACAGGCCACGGCCTCGGCTAAACGTTAATGATAGTCCAACGTTTGTCACAAAGCCAACACTGACCTCGTCTCCCTTTCCGGTGCTCTCCGGCAGGCACTCCACCTGGATGACCTGCTGGTTGTTGGGGTAGACCACGCCGTAGGCCGGGTAGACGGTGAACATGCCCAGCTGCAGCCTGGTGGTGCTTCCTCCCCCGCCGCCTCCCCCACCCCCACCGGCGCCCATGTCTTGCCTAGCGGACGGGGAGAGAGGGACATTGGATCTTTAGGTTTTGTCTCCGCTCAAGGAGTTTAACTCACAGCTTACTTCGATTAGGACCACAAAAAAAAAGTTAACCATTTTTTTTTTTGTTTTAGGACACAGGTTCGTAAGAGAGTCATTTTGATGTCTGTCTACTGCTCTCGTCCCCAAAACGGAAACAACATTTTTCTATTGTTGTGGGAGACTGAGATAGCTTGAGGTCTAACACAGAAACATCGAAAGTTAGGGTTGGGTTGCCCGGGGTAGGGGTCATAGGTCGAGATACTTTTATACACAAGCATTGGAAAAAATCTTTGCAAAAGCCTATTTGGGTTTTTTATGTCCTGATATTGAAGAGGTTCTTGTTTTTGCTCCGTGTTCCATTTCCTGGGAACTAATTTTTCTCTGTAATTTTAGAGTTTGTGTCATTCGTTTTTTATACTTCAGGCACACAACTTGGACTTTGACAAAAAAACGAGGATATCCAATTTTTACAAGACTTTGTGGAGTATTTTTCCATTTTCAGTGGCACGAGTGTGACGTGAAAAACCAGGAAATCAGCTGATCCAAGGAAAAGCTGCAGGCCTGATACTGCCAAAGATCTCCACTGGTGCATACACTGTCGGTGAGGATGGAAAGCACTGCACGTGAAGTGTGAAGGAAGAAAATACCTCAACTGCCAGCCTGAGTCATTTTGGTATATTCACAGAAAGAAAGAGGGCAAATATTTCTGTTTACTTTGATAATATCAAGATTTACTCTCCAAATTCACAATATTCACTCAACGGTGCATTTCTGCTGTTGTAAAGAATTCTGCGTGCACAATGAGAAAGAAACAGCGTGCCCAGCTCCTCTTTATCTGACACAATAAAAATCCTTCTTGCAAGAAAGTGCAACTGCTCATTGCAAAGTGATGCTGTAGGTAGGTTCTCTTTTAGAAGTAACGTTCCTCTATGATTTGCGTATAAGGAAAATGCAGTGCAGGTGTTGACGGTAATGTGATACATATTTTTAACTTTGCCACCAAGGACAGCAATGCCAAAAAACCAAGCTAAATTGCAAATATTGTGCCAAAAATAAAAACACAGAAAAAAAGGCATTATTACCTGGTTGAAAGCCTGTCAGTTTCATAAATGGTGACAAATGATAAAAAAAGTGGGCGTTATGCTGTTATGCCAATTCATTTTGCCTCACATGAAATTATTAAATCAAACATCAGTAATGAGAACTTCAACATGGAAAGGCTCGGATGACTCCAAGTGACTTACCTCATAGAGTCGGCTCTCTTGGGTTTGGCCACAGAGCGACCTGAGCTGGAGCCATCCCTGGACTTACTGCGCTTATTGCCTCCTCCGGGCCTATGTGTGAAAAAGGACACCCGCATCTTATGAGCAGGATAGAGTGCCAAAGTGGATACGTCGAGCGCACAATTTTGTGCGTAAATGGCGTTAGTGTGACAACCAGCACCTGAATCAACACGCGCCCGTGCTCCATTTGTTTGCACTACACATTCTGGTTTAAAATGACGTCGCACTTAAGTATTCTAAATGTTAAATCACAAGGTGCCGATCGATTATCTTTGACAAGTCACACAAAAATCTCTACTCAGAGACAATTTTAAGTCAATTCAATTCAGTTAACATGTAAACAAGTGTTATCTCAAAAAGATGTTAAAACACAGCATGTGACAGTGAGACTGTTGTGACTGACTGGTTTATGTCACTTCTGGTCAAAACGCCTCTCGGGCGCCTCTCGTGAAAAGGGCAAAACGCCTTCAGATATCCCCAAGCATGTGCAGTGCGTCAATGATCAACTCCGTTCATCTTCATGAGGTGAGGGCGGGGGAACAGGGGGATAGGAATGGGAATATGGAAGTAGAGAGATGGATTTTAGCTGGAAGTATGCTCTAGGTGAGGTCTATTGCGTGCGGTGCAGCCCTAGCCGTGCGAGGTACAGTGGTCTCAGCGGACAAGTGCAACTTTGATCACCAAAGGAGAGAATTTTCCAGAACTTTCCAGCTTCACTTTTTCGTGGCAAGCGAGGCTGGGTTAGCAAAGGGGTGAAGGTGCCGGTACGGTGTCGGTGACATTCCTTTTAGGCGTTACCTCAGGAACTGGAAGGATGCCTTTGAAGCACGAGATCCGCTACAAGACGGCAAGCCAGCAAGGGAAGGATTTATAGCAAGAATGAACACAAATGAGCTGTCTTGATAACTGATAACATTGGTCAGGGATTCTAACAAGATTTTAATAACAAGTGTGAAATGAATAGATTTTGGACATCGGAGGGCAACTTTACATCAAATACAGCAAAGCAAAGCAAGTGTTCAATTAAATTGGCAGGAAAGCATGAATTCTGCTCGTGGAAAGTCTTGAAAATATCATTCAATCTGAAGGCAGGAACTTGCAAAGAGCAGCCAAGTGAGCAATGATTGGAACAGCAAGCTGGATATAAAGTAATGCAAATCAGAGCAACGACATACAGAATGCAGAAGAAACAACAGCATGACAGAACCACAGTGACGCGAGCCATAAGAAGTCAGCAGGAAAAAAAGCAGTAAGTTGACAGAAGAATAAACACTTTTTGTCACGTCAAAGCAACCAGCTGACAACTTCCAAGGTACTAGACAAGCCTACATCTGTGTCATGATACTGAAATTGTTTTAGAGTCAATTTCCGAGACTGAGTGCATTTTTACACATTGACAACTGAGACTTCCCAAACTTGCTTATCCAGAGAAGTCAAAAGGGGACGAGAAGGTGTGCGGTACTCACACTCTCCCCCTGAGCAGGGGCTGGACGGGCTGGGTGTCCCGGCTCATCCGGTTGACGTTGTACTTGAAGTCAAACTCCCCCTTGTTCTCGATGATGAAGGAGCGGGTGCGGCGATGGCTGACCAGCACGGCGCCGAAGTTGATGTCGCTGACCGGGTAGACGTTGTACTTGCTGAAGATGCTGCGCACGCCCAACTTGACGGGGATGCTGGCGATGGTCTCCCCGCCATCCGAGATGTTGGGCTCGATCACCTGGGTTGGGGGGAGGAAATGAGTTGGTTGAAGGGGGGGCCCAAAAAATCTGGGATTTGGGTAATTTGGTAAATGCTCTCGGAGGGATGTGTGCCTCATTCTTGTTTGAACTGTTCCATCATCAGGTGTATTATCCAGAAATGGTGCGACAGGTACTGACACTTCCTCATGAATATTCATACATACTTGGCACTTCAGGATTGGCTGGTCCCTGATGGTGACCTCCTTGCGCGACCTGAAGATGACCTGGACCTGCGTGGGCCGATCGTTGGGCACCAAGACTCCCTTCTGGGGAATGACTGAGAACAGGTTGATGATCTCCTGGCCGCAGGCTTCCGTGGTCTCAAAATTGAAACTGCAAGTTTGGAACACAGAGACAAACAATCTGGATTTAAAACACGGCCATGTGCTGCCTTGTAAAAGTGTGATCGACAATTCTTGATGAAGTTTATGAGCACTGCTTGGCTTTAACAAAATTAGCCAAGATAGAAACCACTCCTCCGCATTCATGCAGAGTTAATGGTGTTTATGTTAAGCCCTCTTTAAGAGCGTGTAAGAAAAAGTCCACATTTGCTCGTGTTACCATAGCCACTTATAATGGTGCAGAAAACTTCACTTCAGTGGTGAACTAGCAAAGGCTGACGAGCCAGTTCTAATCTGCCGTGGGAAAGGTTATTGCCGTGAATTACAAATGACAACTTTTCGCCTTCAAATAAGTACCATTATTAACCACTTGACGCCGGATTATTTGTTCCACGGAGGATGTGTTCACTTGTTTTGAGAATTCTTTTGTCACTTCAACGGTTAACTTATTAACACGTCACGCTTGGTTGGGTCAAAGTGCAATTGTAAGGTTGAAGAAATTACGGGTAAAAAAAACTGCCCCCAGCAGCAGCCCTTTCAGATAAAAAAATCTGACAGTAACTGGTTAACATGGTCTCCCGGGTTCGTTCTTATAGCGAGTGAGCAAAACTTTAACTGGTTGTGTTGCTATTAAGCACAAGAAATATCTACTCAGCAAAAATGGGTTACCAGCCACGAGTAATGATGCGTGTATTGCTCATGACTGGTTCTCTGCCAATTTTTGCTCAGCACAAACACTGGCTGAGCAGGAAAAATGGGTCATGTTCATTACACAAGCTTGGAGAACTTTCCCACCTGAAAGCGATCTCGTATCGGCCCTTGTTCTTGAGGGAGCAGGTCTGCTTAGTCTCGTCCATGACCCGGATGGTGCCAAAGTCCAGCCCGCCATCCGCCCCCTTGGGAAAGCTCATGTCCAGGGCCACGTCGTACGCTTCGGCCAGGACTTGGATGTTCTCGGTCTGCAGGAGACCCATGATGTTCTCCACGTCCGAGACCTGGACGAGAGAACGACAAGTTCGGAATACAGATAAAAGGAAATCAATTAAAGATATCAGAACTTAGAACATGAAATGCTAAAATTAAGCGGTGTTCCACCACTAGAAAATCTGAACTACTTTCCAGAACATTGGAACAATATTTGAGGGTAACTTTGAAAATGAAATTGAGAAAAAATACACAACAGCACAATATTATACAGCATGCCTACCTCAAGTCGGATCATCTTCTTCAGGTTGGTGGGCCTCATGGCCCGGAAGTGGGCGTTCAGCGCAAACTCGGACTTCGGATCGATCACACCCGAGTCCGTGGTGACCGAGAAGTCATCACCGAGGTTCTCCAGGCCGCTCAGGCGCCAGGCCACAGGGAGGAGGGTGCTGTTGCGGAGGTAGATGGTCTTGGTGTCCTTCCTGGAACGTCAAGATAGAAGGGGTGAGGGACGAAGAGTGGATTAAATGCTTCCCAGATTAACCAAACCAAACAAGTTTACAAAGCAAATTTTGGTTATAATTACTGTACAAATTATAATAATAATGGCCATTTATAAAGAGCGACACATATCCACCACGAAGGTGCTCAAAGCACCGTTATTACTATCCTGCACGCTGGGCTCACAACATCTGAACATTCCTGAAACCATCTCAGCACCCTGGGGAGTATACTAACTGATGCAGCCATATCAGACGCCACAACCAAATCTGCCCTCACAGGTACCCATTTACTCCTAGGCGGAGAGAGAGACATCCTAGGCCGCATGCACCCCTGATGGGCTACAACTTGCAAGCAGGCCTAGGCATGGCCATGTGGCTACCTGCATGCACGAAAACGTTCAAATCGACCAGAAGTAGCCCTCTCAAGACCCTTGCCGATCTCTCTCAGCATCGTCCCCCCGGGACTCGAGGGGCAGAGGCGTAGGCGGCGGGGTTTCCCCAGCTCCCA
This sequence comes from Acanthaster planci, assembly GCF_001949145.1. Next base: position 791,616 of record NW_019091365.1, read on the forward strand.
CCGACCTGTGCAGCAGGACCTTCTCAAAGTGCAGCTGCTTCTTGTCCAGCTCCAGCTCGGGCCGCACGCCGTAGCAGCTGATCTTGAAGAGGATGGGCTCGGGGTTCTCCTTGACGCAGCAGACGATGCAGTCCTCGAAGAAGCCCTGATTCTTGGGGTAGGACCACACCATCAACTCCTGGACCGACAAGAATATGACATCAAACATTTTAGAACATGGGAGTAATTTTTTTTTATATCCCAGGGTGAATGACAGAAAATGCCGGCACAATAACAATCCAAGTTAGGATTTCAAACAACAACGTATCACTGTTTATATTTCAGGCACGGATCCAAGGCAGGGTGTGGAGAAAGCCGCCTCTCCACTCTGAGACCCCCCAAAACGAGATAAAAAGGGAAAAAAAAATAAATAACTAAAGCGAGTCCTGTATATGATGTTTCCTTATATATAAAACGGCTTTGCCCTTACCCAACGTATACAGTAGTTTTATTATGAAAAGATCAGCAAAGAATAAAACAAAACAGGTAAATAATAATTAATAAAATTAAAATGTACAACTAAGCTGCAAGGCGCATATCAAGCAAAGCGAACGTTTTAGGTTACCGTTTAATATGTTATGTAACCATGCTTTGGGTTAAATGAGAGCATTTACACAGGTAAGTTGTTTCGAAAAATGGAATAAAATTTTAGACCATTTGTTATTTTGTGGTAATCAGAAATTCAAAAACTTCCTTTGAGTAAAATTCATTTTCAACAGGACATGATAAACTTGGAGAGGATTACAAAATGCATGTATAACAATTCCCATATATTTACAATATTCAGAAAAGGTTTATATTATGTTTAAAGTAGAACATATCCTACATATTTTCTGCAACAGAACTTTTTAAAACAGAATGCAGCCACAAACCACTGTACAATCCAGTTAATAATGGAGAATTACTGCTGAGCAAGGCAACTATCATAGCTTTTGCCGGTATGCGCAACACATTTATAGGAACATGTATTTCCTCTTGTGCACATGCTAGGTGTCACCCTGACAAGATGGTACAAGCAAGGTAGAAAACGCTAAACATCGGAGCAGTTTATTGCTTTACGTTCAATTTGGAGAGAGGGGCAAATGAGCGGGTTCATTTGTGCAAAGGTGTTACATGTATGGGGAGTAATCTGTGCCCAACCTAGTGACATAGAAACTGCTTCTATTCTAATGTGTAACAATTCGAGGAATTCCTGGCAATTTTTGGACAGCTTTTGGATGAAACTACTCTGTACGATTTTCTTTTTCCAATCCGATATTACGGATTCTGCAGCTGTTCCCAAAATTACTTCTGTGGGTAAGAGAAGTTAACTTCCGAGGTAAGAGGAAGTATACTTCTGTTGTAAGTTAAAAGTGAATTTCAACTTAATGGATTTCAAAAGAGAAAAAGGAGGGAAAACACTTTAAAAGAAATTGAAAAACAAGAGTTGCTGAAAGAGGCTGGCGATATTTGCAACTGGTAACGGAGTCTATATACATCCACTCCAGTTTTACATAATTTGTATTTTAGGGATAAAAATCACATGGCCAGATGTACTCGTTTCTTTGGTAAGATGCAACAGTAAAGAAATAGTTAGCAAAATAGCATTTATGGGATAGCTCGACACATGGTCTAACACATATTTGGCATGTACTCTCTACACACCAGTTCGTGAGGGGCAGTGAACAAGATAGTTCACTCTGGTGAGACCTACAACTACACTGTGAAACTTTATTATAGCATACTCATGTAAACAGTTTGTACAAAGAATGTTCGAGCTCTGTTTTACAGGGAGATATTCGACTGTCGATTCCTTTTCTAATAAATCTTAGTAACCTTCCTCAATATTGCCCAAGATTCCAAAACATTACAAACTAAATCACAAAATTTCGTCTTTTTTTACTCAAAAAAAAGGAAAAAACAAAACAAAAACAACTTGTGAGCTATACAGCCAATTCTGTATAAAAAATAACTGTTAAACTGGGAATTTCTCAACCTCACCAACGTCCGTCGTCACTTGGTCATCGATTGTGTACTGTATCTTGAACTTGAGTCGAACCTTTTCCTGGTGGGAAAAGTAACAATATTCATTTTCAGTTGATGTCATTCCATTTCCTAAATATGTATGTAGTCATCCGCACCACACATAGGGAAACTGGGCTTTGTGGTGACTGCATCACACTCTGAGGTAAATTCTATGACACTATGGCATCAAAAAATCTACAAATTACAAGAACCAACATTCTTTCAAGTTTCCATCTCATTCAAAACATTTATCAGAACTTGTCAAATTATCCAGTCTGCTTTGAATGATGATACATTAAACATATTCTTTAATCAGTCATATACTAAAATCTCCAATTATAATTAAGTGTAATTTCTTTAAAACTTTTTGAGAAATTTAAAAAAACTAAATTTAAATTCCAACAACAGAACAACTACAAAATAACCTAAAGATCTTTCTTTAGTATTGCAAACGATTCCTAAATTCATGTACTTTACTTTATTTATTATTTAGTTTATTCATGTATTATGTGGCTTGATAATCCTTCAAGGATGTGCTTATTTCAGACTTTAGGGGAATAAAATTTATGGTCTTCGAGATTAATGTGTTAAATTGTAATAAAATATCGGGGTACGTTTTATTGTAGTGGCCTTCTTGATATCAATGTCCACTCTGTGCTTTACATTACTCAAACAGTTGCAGATCATACATCCACTTTATTTCGTTCTTCATGTTATCATGCGGAGCCTGATCTACAAAACTGTTTGGTGCAGGCACATATCTTTGTGGTTCATTATTTTATATACTGTGAGGAATCATTCTCATACCGCAGGCACCTGTAAGTGTATCCTTTAATAGTTGCCAATCAGTGGTTATGGCCAACTTCTCTGCAGAAATTATAGTCCGGTTCCCAGACCTGATGAATCAGAATGTTCTCTTTCAATTTAAATCTCTGGTATCGCCTGCTGACACGTGAAAAATTCCGAAAAATATCAAAAATTTCTTTGAACTTTTTGCCATCAACATTTGGATAGTAATACTGATGGTTGGAAATTTCCGGCTGAGTGGGCTTCCCTTTTCTCACTTTGAAAAATGCAGCACCGCAACTTTGTAAGAGCAAGAAACTTACAGTGCACAGCAGCTTAAATACACTTGTTCATTTATTTTTCGTATGTCACGTCTATTTTCTTGTTTATTTCATACCACTGGATATTGTGAACAGTACATACCAAAAAATGAAATATTCAATGAATTAGCAGCATCGACGGCAATTGTCGTCGATGACCTCAGCTACTGGCGTGATGCCTTTCAAAAATGCCCATTTTCACAGCAACGACTTGCCGTACCTTTCCAGAGCGCTGCCATCATACCCACGAGTCCTGACAAGGCCGGCAGCTGGCAGGCAACGCTGTATTTTTAGAAAGCTTATTTTCATTCTGCGATGTCAAAACGTATGTACGGTGATGACTGTAAATCCACCCGTGTAGTCCCTATTATGTAAGTTACACAGCTACACGCGTAAGTGATTCACTAGAGACAGTGCGCAGTACACGTCAGTTGCTAACTTTCACTGGTGTCTGCATGAACTCAAATTGTCATTTTCAATAGCATTTCCGTGCACGACCAGCATGGCATGGTTTGACTAAACCATTGCACGTGATGTGATTAGGTTCAAGTCTGTACCTAGACCACTGCACTGTTGCCAGCCCACCAAATGCCCTGTCAGATTAAAAGTGTCATGCTCCAACTTCAAGTTCAAGATGCCTTACGTAGGGTGGCTCAAAAATTAAAAAAAGGTCCAACTCAGTGCAGCTGCAACAAAATGCAGCAAACTGGATACATTTCTCGGGTAAGCCATCTTTATTTTCAACAATGTCCCATTAAGCATAATTGCCTTGCTGCCCTATGCAATAATTATACTATTGCCTTAAAGCCATTGGGGAAATCTGAAAATTACCTTGTGCCCTATGCAATAATTGTACTATTGCCTGAAAGCCCTTTGATAGTTCTGAAAACTGCCTTGGTGCCCTGCTTTTTTTATACAAAGTCAAGGCAAAACTTGCCGTGCCCCTTTTTAAGCGGTAGTATCAGGGATGAATTAGCTTACAGAACTGACGATTCTTCCCTGGTAACCCCTAATATGTTGCACTCAGGTATAACTGCACTAACTCTTAAAGCCTTTATTATGAGCAGCTTAGATGGGTTTATTGACAAAGACCACTTTTCAGACAACTTCACGATTTTGCATTCTAATGTCTGCATTTATTTAATATACATTGTACCCAATTTTCTACTGATTTCAGAAGCAAGCTTATCATGAAGCATGTCACCGTGAATGAGGCGTCTTACAGTTCAAAAAGGCAAGATCACTTATACAACAAAGCGGATGAAATCTGTAAACACGTTCAGTGTGTGAGCCTCATATGGTACGGGCGATGGGAACTGACAGTCTCAAATGATTGAAAATACATATTATTTTGAGTGTGCACAGTGGACTGGTGGATATACTGAAATGAATCAACAGATGTTCATTCCCAGGGAATGATCCCTCATCACCGTGGCTTTGCACAGCTTACCTTCTGCGGATTGGCTATCAACATGACTTGGGTGATGGCCGCCGGAGGAAGGATTGGGTTGAACGCAGGCAGGTCTGTGGCTGAGGGAGGCTGCAGCTTGACTCGCATCGTCTGAAAGTGGGAACAGGAGTGGACAGTTGGACCAGCAGGGTTCGAGGATTTGGCACACAATGCTATTCCAAATCAAATGTCAGAATTTTGCCCTTTTCAGGAGACTCTTGATGTGTTCGGTTTTTGGTCAACATCTTTCACAGAATTCAACATCCAAGCATACAAGATGCTAACAGAAAGTCACCTTGTCTGGCAAACATAAAACGTGAAAATTTAAACTCAAAATTGACCAGTTGTCTCCAGGGTAACAGTCATCTAAGCCCACTATTTTTGTTTTAAAAAGTAACAAGTACAGCTTTCACAAATAACATACCGTGGGCATGGCTGATCTATCTATTAATGTTACTTCAAACATGGAAAAACTGTGCCATGAGCCAGTCCATGGTAATTTCACTTTGCCAACTGGGAAAAGAAATCCTCCTAAACATAAGAAACACACTCTTATACCGAACATGGGCCGAGGTATGGAAGCCACTCTTGCCCCAAAGTGTACAACAATTGTGATTTACAGGTAGCTTTTATAGAATGCAAACACTTGTAGCAATCTTTCGGTTTCATCAAGCTGGAAAACCTTGCATTGACAGGACAACAGAAAAGGTAAATGGTGAAGCAGGGAAAGAGTGTGAAGGCCAACATAAGGAGAAAAAAGGCCTGAAACAGAATTTTCCTGACAATTTCTAACAGAAGTAGACAATGTCATGTGACAAATTTCCTGTACCTTTGGTACCGCTGCTTGGAATACAACATTTTTCACAGCTGAAGGATTTGTGCTCATCGTTGAGACAACCAGGACTGTTATGTCTGCTCTTGGGGCATTCTTAGCAAAATGAAACACGGTTTTCATAAAGTTCTTCTCATAGGCCGTAATTGGCGGAATAGTACCTGCAAAGTGAAAGACACAAGGTTACAAAAAGAGCAATGTCTTTTTCAGAATAACATGTGGAAATTACTAATTATTTTGAACTGATTATAAAACATAATCCAATCCTCCCCCAAAACACCAACATAACACTTCATAACCGATGTTTCCCACAGCTACAGAAAGCATTCAAATTGACTTGAAGACTTTTGAGTGTAGATCTCCGAGTTGGAAATAGGTAATCATGAGACAAGTGAAGGGTTTATTTTCACAGCTCTGCTACTTGCAGAATGACATGCTAATAGTTAATCAATTAAACTTTACTGAAACTTTGAACTGCCGTACCAATTCCACGCATGATTCTTAGTTACAAGATATGCACCTGCACAAGTGCTAAACACTTGAGCAGAACCACAACATCTTGGCCCACAGGGAGTAAGGTTTGTATTGCTTCTGCTCAAAACTGTTGAAAGGTCTTTCTTGGGTTAGAAAAAACAATGCCTATAGACTTCTTGCTTGTACTCAGCATTACGTTCTGTGTTCTTGTAGACTGCAATTGAATCTGACAGTGCATGCATGAACACTTATCTGTCACAGTACAGCAATGGTGGCCTGCTGTGCATTCTGAGCAATGTCAAGATAAAAATCACTATCCTCAAATTATAACCTATCATCTTGCCGACAAGATTATACAGCGTACTATATCTGTCATGCTGGGCTGATTACACTTGCGATAACCATGTGGAGCAAGCATGCCATTGAAAGGGAAGCCCAACCTATGAACCACTCACCGGGTTGAACTGTTTCCAATGGCACAAAGACATCGGCTAGTGAGAGAACTGTAGCTGGGGGAGACGTAGCCACAACTGGTGGAACCGTCCCTTGCACTGTGGGTTGGGATGTCCCCTGCACAGTGGATTGTGTTGGGGCAGGGAGTGCTGTTGTCTGTGTTGGGAGAATGGGTTGTGCTGGGGATTGGGCTGGGGGTGATGTCATTGGCTGTGTGATCGACTGCGTGGTTGTCAATGCCTGTTGGGTGGGTGGCGTCAGGCTTGAGAGCTGTGGTCCTGCTGGCTGCGGCTGCTGCTGGCCTGCTGGTTGTGGGGTGGTGACTGGCTGCTGTGTGCTGCCAAATGAAAGGAATTTTTTTCCAAACCTCCCAATACTACACAACAGATCTGGCAAATAACTACTATGCTTAACAAGGTCTTTTCCTTTCTCATCCATGCAACCCACAGAAAGCATTACCTATTACAGAACCATACGTTATGTTCATGTAATGCTGTCTTTTAACAGGTATTGACAGAAAATGATCTGTTTTAAATTGGATGTGTTCACACTGGAAACACCTTGGAAATAACTGAACTTATAGCTGTCAGTGTACTACTCTGTTGTTGAATGTAATGTAACTATAATAACAGCCCAATAAACACCTTGGAAAATTTCTTGAAACCTTCCCAAAAACTCCAAACTCACCTGCGCTGTAACCAATGGCATATTGTTTGCACTTACTTTTCAGTTGGCATTAAACACCTGTTGGAGAATTGGGGACTAGGGAGGACTGCGATGTACATTCCTGAATCCTCCAAAATCCCAAAAAAGCTACAGGTGGATTCTGAGGGTTTTTACAGAATTAAGGTAATACTGAACACATAGGATGAGTTTAAACTGAATAGACAGGCTTTGTACCTAACTGAAGGCTGTTTGACTCCGTTCATCTGCTGTTTCACCATGCTCTTCCCGAGACTCTCCAAATCGGCAAAAGGAGAGTGAGCCATGCCACTTCCTCCCCCTCCTTGCGGTAGCACAGCTCCACCCGCACTGTGCGTTCTGTTGTATGGCGGCAGCCTGACCGCAGGCTGGTTGGTGGTGGGGTGGATCCCTGCAGGTTGAATGGTACCACCCATGGTTCCTATGGGCTGATTGGGGCGGACCACCATGCTGGCAGCGCCGGCTGCGGTGGGTGCAGCCATGACGGGTGCACCCATTCTTGGCTGCAGGGGGTTGCTTGGCTGTTTGAGATCAAAAACTGAGGGACCCTAAAAATATAGCACAAAATAAGAGGCTTGCCAACAACAAACTTTTTCAGACATCCAGGGTTGTGTTTGTACAATCAGACCTGTGACGTAATTGTGTCAAATTTTGCTCACCTCCACAGTAAACAGGTAAACAAAGTGTGGTATCATAGTGTTTAAGTCTATTTGAGTCAGTTCTCTCTCTTTTCAGTGATTTGGATAACATCTCATCACATATAAGTCGGGCCCAGATAAAAAAATGAAGGAATTCAACGAGACACAAGTAAATTGATTTTGGCGATGACTTCTACGTTGCAACCCAGAACTCATCATGGCATCTCAAGATCCAGCCTAATTGATCAAAGATACGCATCCAATTTCACAGCCTACTGTAGCAGAAGGCATTGCCTACCACATTATTGTGTTAACCAAAACAAGGGCAGAGAAACAGTGTCATGTAATACATTTTCCATGATACATGTACTTTGGCTGGTAACCGAGTTCTTTTTCTTTTGTATTTTCAGTGCTCTGCAGTACTCTGAAATTGGCCCATGTACTAATAACTGCAATCAACCTTGGAAGACAGGTCGAAAGGGTTGCCTAGACTAAGTCCAGTCATCATAAAGTAGCTTGTGTTAGATTACCGATAATTACAGTTTAATAGCCACCTTACTTTAATATAAAGTGCTCTTGGTTTCAGTAATGGCAAGCTGCCCTCATATTTAGCTTATATGGGCAGATCACACAACACAGAACCTCTTCAGATCATGCAGTAAGTCCACAGACGCAAGTAGGTAGGCGTAAATGGGTAGACATATTTAATTAACAGATGACAGGCAATCAAAGCTGAACACCACTGGAAGCAATTTTTTTTTAAAGAACATGTCTTCAATGGGGAACTGGGACCCAGAGAATTTGAGAACTCACTGCTTGCTGCTGTTGGATACTGTAGTTGGGCATGCCGGAGGTTGGCACTGGCCCCAGCATACTCTCCAAGGCAATTGGGCTTGTCCTCTGGGTCACAGAGGTCCTTGTGAAGCCCTGCGTGGACTGCGCCAACGGCTGACCGGTGGTACTGTTTGGAAAACCTGGATACGTGCAAGAGGTCGGGAAATGTTCAAAAAATGAGATCTTTTTGTGGGGTGTGAACTACAAGTTGACCACTGTGGTTCTGCACACTTCGTCCAAATATTGGCCTTAGGTACAGTTAAAGAAAATTGCTGAATAGTAAATATACATGTATATTGATCTATTGTGATAAAATTGGTTTCAACACAGCTTGTACATGTAAAATGATATTCAATACGAAATGGACACTGGACCTGCAAAATCTGAAATCAACAAAACTCAACGTACAGAATTCCATAGCCTTGTCTAAGGGCTGTGATTAACTTGGAAACAGCAATAGGTCATTTGTGAATGCTAAGCTTTGGAATTAATTACAAGCAATTAGGACATGCACAATTTTTTAATCCAGTAAACCCATTTTTGGCCGAGAAAATTACTTATCAGGAATCTGCCGCTGCCGGTCGGCGCC
>NW_019091365.1:802032-824318 GCF_001949145.1 Acanthaster planci
CCGGCAGTAAAACTTGTGGCTCACACTACCGAAATTGTGCATATGCAGTGGGGAACGAGCCATGGCAAAAACGTTGCTTGGGCAGCTTAAAAATAAAAATTTGAATAATGAAATGAACTGAAGACAGTTTTGTGGGTGATTTGATATAACATGTAACTTACGCCGACCTAATGTGTAAGAGGAGTGTAATTAAGGAATAGGAAGGCCTAAACGGGTAAAAATGAGTGATAATGGAAGGTGCAAGTTGCTCACAATATTTCAGCGAACATTTCCTGCTTTGAAAGACCTCGTGGTAAAAACACGTTTTTCAAATATTGGGAATGTTCCTGTTCACACTAACATTCTACACAAACATTCCAGCTTTTTCCCAACAGTCCGCCTTGTGCACAGACCATTTTAAGGCAGGACTCCAAAGGGAATGACTTGTTATAAGTGGAACAGCTGCCTGTTTAAAAAGGAATGACTGGACCATTCTGAAGTATTACAAACTCTGTAAAACTTTAAAAGAAGAGGGCAAGACAGAGATGAAATGTGGGATGAAAAGACATCCAATCAACAGCCAGCACGTGGGTTGCAACAATGACAACAGCATGGCTGCTTAAAGCTAGCAAGTCACGAGTTCTCTCACAATTGGATGCGATTGCGAGAATCTAAAACTTACAACAACAAAACCTGTGATATTAAATCACATAAATCCACAATTTTGGGGGCAAAAATTCCTGGAATCTAGAACAATCTTGAAAAATAAAACAACCAAGATTTGTCCATCTCAGGAAACCGGTCTGAGTGTGCCGGTCTTACCAAGAGATGAGAGTTGATCCTGCAGGAGTTGCGTGCTGGAGGGTTGAGTTGTTGGGGCCACCCCAGCTGCTACTCTGGGGGATGAAGGCGGTGAGTATGGAGCAAATGCCGCCAGGCTATCGCTGGCGTTATTGACGGCTGGGGGTGCTGGGTCCAGACCGCTCAGGTCAAGCAATGAATCTGTGCAGCCGGAACATGGTTGTGGTTTAAAAAAACAAGCTGAATATCAGTAGTGACAATATAACCTCACAAAGTATAATCCCAAATCTGGCAAACCAACTCCTGCCCCCCAAGTCATTGAGAAGTAGAATGTTTGTTACAACTGCCTCAAAATTGATTCAGCTGACTTCGCATTTTTTCACCATTTCGCAGGCCTTGGGCATGACAGTACCTACATGTATATAAGCATAGAGGAAGGACACAGGAGTTTGAACTGCCCTGGCTGAAACATCTGGCCAATTACCGCTTTCTGGCATGCCCGGTATGTCCAAAGCCAGAGCGCAGCGAATGCTTGCTACGCACCCAACCACAAATCCCCTTTTTACCCTATGATCGCCGCCGCAATTTGTCACTGGTAATCTACATCCTTAAAACTTTGTGCACTGAGGTATAGGAAACTGACTTTTCATGCATTTGTTGGTGCTTGGTAGGCTCTCATGACAACATCAAATTTAATGCTTGCGCAGTTGCTTGCATTATGCTGTGTGCCCTAAATCTAAATGTGCAGTCATTGCCCTTAATGAGCATTTTTTCTGGAGTTATTTTGGGAATAACTAGTCCGGTTGTTTACAAAATTGTGTGTTTTGATTGAGTCATTTTTATTATGGCATTTGTACAAAAACATATTTTACGAGATTTCACAATCACTCCCTGCGAGGAAATGGCACATTTTGTTCCATATGAGTTTTGTTTTCTAGTACAAGTCAACATTTTGTTGGCCAGTCTTAATAGCCAAATTCGTACAAAGTCTTAGAACACTGATGTATTGAGACGGAGGAGAATAACAAACTTTACATTACAAACTTTGCACGGATAACGGAGCAGTGTATCAAAATGTTAAAAGTTTATTTACAATGGCTAAAGCAGGTCTAATATCAGGGATTCTTCTCTATTTCCTGGTCACAAGAAGAATTTGTATTCAATTTCAAGCAAAAACTACAAGTGTTGTTAGGATATTACTGGCCCCGCTTGTCCAGCTAAGATGCAGGCAGTAATCAGGCATTTTTGGAATGTTTTGTATTGTTCGTCTGACTCGGCCATGACCATCATGGAACACTTTGAAGTGCCAACTCCTCCTGTGTCCTTCCTTTATGATATAAGTCAATTCCCTTACACATTGTGAATAATGCAGCAATTTCCATAGAGAGAATTCTTTTCAGTTTGTTATATCCTATGTTTGCTAATCATTCCAAACTCATTAATGCAGAAAGAATGATGCCTCAATGGAGTACTCGAATTCATGTGACTACAGACTGAGCAAATATCATTTGCTACCTGGTTTCATGGCTCAAGGTCAACAATGGGCTTACGTGTTCTATGAAACGACTGTTTCAACAGATCATTTGTACCATGATGCTTTTTTCAAGGGCTTAACTGAACTGACGGTGGCAAAATTGCATTTTTATAGAGGCATGTCTTTGTCTATTGCCGGGAAAACAAACTGGATTGCAGAGACTTGTGATGCGTAATGCGTAAGGTTAAATGGGGGGATTGTTTTTTTTGGGGGGGGGAAATGAACGGCTGTTTTGCCAGGTCGTGAAAAGCAGGCAAGACCATACTGTCTGCAGGCTCAATAGTAGCAGGTGTGTTTATGTTCAAGGACTGTGCAATTTGTATGACAGTCAAAACAGAGAAGTGGAGTGACACCCAGATATCACTGGCTACACCCAGCGCCCAGAGAGATATCTAACAGATTTGCAAAGTAAATGGTGGGCCTATGCCATACGCACACAGAGCCTCACCAAAAGGAAACTTGTTACTTGTGAGAAAAAAAAGGTTTGTTCATGCATGAAGCCATGCCATCTGCAGACAACATCTTGTACATAAATGAGCAAAGTAACGTGTCATTGCTCAGTACATCCGAGTATGGAGCAACGATATCCAGGGAAACAGTAACAATTGAGATACTTCACGTGAAGTTTTGGCTGGTGACAGTTCGTTGCTGAGCAAATATTCCCGGCACTTAGCAACTGTCTGAAACTTACAGCTTGGTCAAATTGGCATACATGATGGCTGAAGAACAAACAAACTGTGGAAATACACATACAAGTATGCCCTGTGGGGGTCCCCTCTTTACCTTCCTGATTGGATGTTTTGGCCAAAGGCGCTGAGGGAACACTGTTGACGGGTGAAGGGGAGGAGGGCTGGTCCAGACTGTCCAAGCCTATCTTCTCCTTGTACATCTCCATCACCTTGACCACAGCATCGTTAGTCTGTAAGACGTCAGCTAGAGGGTGAAAGGTGAAGAAGAAAATGACTGTTATTGGCCAGATAGACTTAGACAGATCATGAAACAAAGACATATCTGAAATCCTGTGTCATGGCACTGACTCATATTCATGAATTTGTAGATGACCAGCATTATTTCAACATATGTAAATATTCACTTTCAAGCTGTGTTTCCATGCCTAATTTTTGCTGCATCAACTGCTACAGGACAGCGAGCATTTTATAGAGAAGAAATACATAGTACAGTCTTTCAAACCCTTTAAAAAGCCCTTGGTCACTTCAATAACACCATCGTGACATTACTTAATAACTTTTGTTTCTCATTTTCTAGCAACTGTCACTTGAGTATGAGAAAACTTCAAAGATCAGAGTGGTGGCTTACCTATCCCATCATCCTTGTCCTCTGTGTCGCTGGCCAATCGAAACAGGTTGGGTCGCATCTTCTCACAGGCAATGTACAGTTCCTGGAATCAACAACAATCACTGACATTACGTGTGTACTAGCTGCCACTGAAAAGACAGGGCAAATGCACACTGCAGAATCCATCAAAGTAATGCGCTGACTCTGGCTGCTCTTATGGACGGAACTTGATCTGAAGCCTCCCAGATTCTTTTGAAATCAGCCTAGAACACGGACTTCATAAAATCTGGGCCCAATTTCATGGTGCCTCTTACCACAGAATTCCGTACTTACAATGTCCTTTCTGAGCTAACGGCAAGAGCAGGAAAACTCTACGCTACCTTTTAAGCAGAGAATCCTTAGTTACGGGGTGTATCCATGTGCACAAGCCAAAATTCCTTGCTAACCCGTGAAATACATTCGCCGTAAGCACAGAATTTTCAGCTACAGTAAGCGCTGATTTTTCCCTTGCAGTAAGCAGTGCCATGAAATTTGGCCTTGGACCTGTAACTCCCAGCAAGGTCACTAAAGCCACTGGTGGCCATCTTACTGTGCCGAATACAAAGGTAATACAAAGGCTTGCCTATTTTTGTTAACCAAATTAATTTGTTAATAGTCAATAGTTACAATGGCAAGCGAGCCATCCATCACATTTGTATTCGGCACAATAAAATGGCCACCGGTGGCTTCAGTCGGTACAAAGGCACTGCTAATCCAGATTTTTTTATATGACACTTGTGGCCAGGAAGTTGCAAAAGATTTTGCAGGTTTAATGGAGATACAGGTAGAACCCTGCCACTGTTTCTGTACCGGGAACTTCACTGGTGGCCTCTTGAAAGTAAATTACAAAGGCAAATGCTGTTTGGTTCTGGCACAGAGCAGAAGTTCGGACAGCATAGGTTTAACCTGCAAGGTTCAAGGGTAATCCACTCTGTGTAGTATGGTACCTCTCCCCCACTTACAAAGAAAAAGAGATGGATAATGGGGACCATTTCAACTGGGTGCCTGATACATTCAAAAGGACAACCAAATATTGGTGTCATGTGCTCAGTTTGCCCCATGCAAAGTGGAAATGAACCTACACATGAATGCGGTGTGTGCCACGCAGACAGACAGCGTTCTGAGAACAAAACATACCATCTCCAGTAACATGTAACTGTACCCACATACTTTACATTCAAAACCTTTTCGCGCCGATGACTCAGGTAGTTTAGATGACTATCAACCACTGAACAACAGAGGTTTATTCAAGTGCACCTCTAGGGAAAACATGTTTTCTCTGATTTTATCTGTTCAAATTTGGAAGCATCCAAATCGAACGCAGTGTCAAAAATGCTTGTAGTCATCGTTTGGCATGCACAAGAATTTATCCACTACGAACGCAGGGCAAGGGTTCCCCTTGTTTTCTCCGAATGACGCAAACTACATTCAGAATTCACACCTTGGCACGAATAGAAAAAAATCCATTATTAGCTTGTTATAGTTGAACTCTGAAGACATTGCGTTCAATTTGGATGCCTCCATATTATTTGAACAGATAAAATCGGAGAAAAATATGTTTTCCTTAGAGGTGCTCCTCAAATTACGAGAGAAGTATTCACTTTGCAAAGTGAAGCCTGATGGGGTAGCAATGTGTTTGCAAAAATATATGGAAAACTGGAAATTTTCTAAAACTTATTTACGGATATTTGCAAATCATATCTGCATTCTAGAACAATTTATCAACAAGCTAATGTACAAAAAAGCTGCATGTAAATGCAGAGTCAGTAACTGAAAGTTTAGTTTTGCTCAGTGCAAACAATGCCAAGGCGTGCCCACTGTCCATCAGATGAAGTTTACTCGGGCTGTTTAATGTGTCCCAACCATAAAAACTTAATCAAATTTTATTGGCAAATGTACTGCACTGTCTTTTAGAGTACACCATTAACTTCATCTCACTGCACTTTGTTCTACAAACTGACTGATAAATTCAAAATGTCTGCCCCCAGAACACATCAAAGCTTCTCTGTGCAGGGAATAGCAAGTTAATAGCCCTCATCATTCAGTAGCTCCTGAGCATCAACCCACTTTCATGAGTTCCATCTCCTGTTCACTGGTCACTCCAGGCTGGTAGTGCTCCATCATTTCTGTCAGCAGCTTGACGTTGTTATTGCAGCTCTCCAGCTCATTCATCCTCCGCGAGAGCTTCTCCGTCTTCTTCTCGTCCTCCTTGACCATGTTCTTGATGAGGCGGTTGGCCGCCTGGAGGTCCTCCGGATGCTTGCTCTTAAGTAGTCTGGCCAGGAGCTGGGAAGTGTGTTGAGAAGAACATTCCAATGAATGAACTTTTCCACTCTTAGGTGGTAAATTAGATAAAGCTGTTCTTCTGGTCCATCAACTGACTTGCAAAAAAGGCAAGATATATGTACATGTATATGCACATGAAGATGTACATTGGTAAACTTTACAAATAGGCCAAAACCCCACACAAACTGACTCCTAAAGGTATAAATTTGTACAATATTTGTATGGTATTTTACACTGGCTCCTCACTATATTCAATGCTCTAAACACAAACCATGCAGCAAAATTTGCTACAAAACAAGTCGATAAAGCAATCCCGTTCAAGCAAGGGAACGGGTTAGCGTAGCGGTTCTTTCCTCGCTTTGCACCAATGAGGCCCGGGTTCGAGTCCCGGCTTGGCCCAAGCGTTAAGTGCATTTGGTTTCCAGTCCATGCTCGCTCTCGCAGGTTTTCTCCGGGTACTCCGGTTTCCTCCTGCGTCTAAAATTGGACCTTCTTCCTAACTCCGTAATGTGATGCTGATTGATAAAGTGTATGAATAAACGTACAGTTGTGGGCACAAATAGCTTGAGTTGCTGAAAGCGCCATTAAAACAAAACAACAAACAAAACAAAACAAATCCTGTTCAAGCTCAGCACACAGACCATCTCCACAGACTTCCCAAGTGTGGCGTATGTATAAAAAAACAAACTGGGCAAAGGGCATGTATAACCGCCGTTGGAGGCTTGGGAAACGGTTGGAAAATTTCAGCCCCATCTTACACTTGTGAATATAAATTTTTTGTACACTGCTCTGGTTCTAACCGGTTGAAAGACTGTGCCTACATGAAATGCAGGGCTGACTGGCTGTGATGGTTCATGTTACAATAGGGCAATGTATAATGAGAAAAGAATAGCATTACTCAAGGTTTGTCTCATCACTCACTCCGCTGCTTGAATGAGAATAGTCAAGGTCCTTACTATGGATATGTTTGGACTGTTGGTGACTAGCCTGTGTGTATACATGTACCTCAGAAGGAATTTAGTTATTGAGCATTTGAACCTGTTGAAACATCAGTGACTATAACTAGAGTAATGGAATCAAAAGAGAGGCAGGCTCCATTCCAGCCTCTGTTCTTTCACAGAATTTTTAACAGTCGGCTGAATATGACGAAACATTTTGCAAGGAGTATAATCAAGAAAGCAATACTCCAATACCCAAAAATTCAACAGAGTAATTTGGAGGACGTAGGTATCAGAATACCACAGCAGTTATCTATTTTAAGGCAAATAGTACAAATGAAATCTTAGAGGCAGTTGCATATCATAAGTCTGACGCCTTATAAGTCCGACGCCTCGTAAGTCTGCATTTTCAGACTTACGAGGCATCTGACTAATGAGGCATTGGATTTATGGGAAATTTTTGTTTTCAGCCTCATAGTTCCGACACCTCAAAGGTCCAACAAGGTGTCGGATTTTCAAGGCGTCAGATCTGTGGGCCAAAATAAACTAATAAAGAATCATCAGACTTTATAGGCATCAGACTTATGGACTTTTTAAAACCCATTTTCTGGACTTCTGAGGCGCAGACCTATGAGCTGTCGGATTTACAAGCTGGCCCTTAAGAGGCTAGTTGCGGAGTACATGTAAGTAAAAAGGATGGACAAATAGAACCAATACAACGTCATGCAAACTCTACATACAATACATGTACATGTACTAGAGAGCAGTTGGCTCTATTGACAAATGCGACCCAGCACACTACTGCAGAAACTGCTCATGCTTAGCCTTATCAATAAGTACCTCAGTCAAACAGAAGAATAACGATGTTAGGATTTAGTCCAAATTTGAAAGTGGATGTATACACATACCGGTACATGTACCAGTGCCACAGTATATACATGTACCATGCTTCACCAAGAGAGGGCAACACACTTTGGAGAAGTCAGCTGTAAAACTACGTGTACACTACAAAACCTGAGGATGATGTAAAGACCAGATGCTGTCAAGCAAAAGTCAATGCCCATGGCTGGTGCCAGGTTTAATACATGTTCAAGTATATCTAACATCTGGACAACATGTCAATGGAATGAATCAATGAAAAGTGCTACAAACCTTAGATTTTTCTTCATCTTCAAAGGCTGCATTCTTGGGCCTAGGGGGTGGAGGTGGTAAGTACTGCTTATCCATATAGACAGGGTCCTCCTTTACTAAGCCTGAGGGAGGATACAATATCACTCAGTCTTAGACTGTTACAATACCCCTGATTGTGATGAATATTCACTGGAGCAATTGAAATGGCAAAGTTTCTCCACACAAAAAAAATTCCATGAAGTTTGGTATGAGTCTAAAACTGTCAAATTTTTTGATGAGGCATTTATTTTGTATAAGCATTCCGTGTAAAAATCATACATTGTCCACTTAAGAATATGCCAACTTTGACCTGACCAATTCCCACACATATACTTTTGAAATATTAACTCCCAAATCCCTTGGTATACTTTGCCAGATATTTTCTTGAATCCTCCAATATCTACATGTACCTCTTCGCATAATCCACTGCGCACTGATCCCCATGCAATGAAATATGTGTAGTTGTTGGGATATACCCTCCTGAACCCCATGGAATCCTCCAAAATGTCCCACTGGCTTACCATTATGCAAGATCTAAATGGGACATCTTTTGAAAAATTGCTTCAAACATTGTCTGACCTTGTTTCTTCAGCATCTGGTAAGCTTCAATAATCTTGGGTTCTTGGGGCAAGCCAGCCTGCCAACTGTACATCATCTCGATCACCTTCTTCTTGACTGACTCTGGTGATTTCGTGCCAAGATACTACAACAATCAAATGACATCAAACCATCACAATTCTACACACTCTCTCAGATGAATTTATAATCCACACAGTGCTGGGGTAAGTGACAGGGGGTTGGGGTACAGATAGGGTGGTTTGAGATGGCACAGGGATTCTTAGGCTGAAAGTTAGGGGGCTACAGGTACCTAGTATACAATAAACAGCCTCCCCCCCCAAAAAAAATATGGAGGTACATGTATCACTTCTTATATATGCTGTGTGTGCTGCTTTTGGGAAATCTGGTGAATGCCACAACTAGACACCTACATGTAGGCCCAATTTCAATGCACTGCTTACACGTACATGTAAATGCAGCAGGCATGCAACTTGAACTTTGGCCAAAAAACACGAGGAATTCTAATCTTTACAAGACTTCAAAAAAAAAACGAGGAAACCAGCTGATCCGAAGAAACACTGCATGCTTGTTTCAGAAACAGATGATTTTGTGATAACAGGTTCTGCCTACTCTGCGGAGACAATTGAGCAGGAAGTGAGGTAAAAGCAAGCTTACCCCAGCAGGGGAAAACTATTCAAAGCGGTGATACTGTACATGTACATGACATGTAACAACAGAAGTCTATACATGCATACACGAAACCACATCTATGCTATGAAACAGTGCTTAAGCAACAGCACGATTCTCTACTACTGTATTGTAAGCACAGCTTTTGGGCTTACGGTTAATAGTGTAAGCAGCACTTCTTTTTTAGGGGTGAGGGAACTGTAGATTTTTAGCTGAAAACTGGCCATGTGCCCTGCCTATAATTCACAAGCAAGGTCTGACTTGAACACGTGCAGGGGGCAGTCAGAAAAATTTAGATTTTGAAGTTTCCAAAACTTTATTTTTCAGACATTTTTCCCATCTGACATATTAAGACACAAGTACATGTAGATCAAGGGAACAAGGGGATGGAGAAATGTGAACAGGTCACAAACAAATCTTCAGAAACAGTTCATTTATATCTTAATTGAAAGGTCACTGGGTACATGTTTTTTTATGGCAGTGAAACAGGCTTGCATTGAGCCAAATTACTCAACCACTTGTTGCCGGATGATGTGTAAACACAGAGGACGTGTACACTTATTTAAAAATTCCTTTTTATTTCCGCGGTTGACATATTAATGCGTCATGCCTGGTTCGGTCAAAGCACAGAAAATGAACCCACACTCGGACACTGCTGCTGAGTGGAAACCCCTTTCCCCCCCCCAAAAAAAAACCCCACAATAATCCGGAAATACATTTCTTGAGTAATTACAATTGAGATGGGGAGCCCATACCATACACAAAAGAGCTGAGGGTATTAGACCTCCTTTTTTAAAGTAAGCCGATTTGCTAGGGAACGAAACCACACTGACAAGAGATATACATGTAAGGTCACAAAATCCAAACTAACAACTTCTTTGTATCCAAACAATTGCAAAAAAACACACAGGTGATGCCTATATACATGTATGTACAATATGGACCCTTTATATGCAAACTGGTTGACGTCTGGACATGCGCCAAAATTTTTACTCGGGGGAAAAAAATGAAAATGCTGATGCCTTAACTCAAGATGTGTGCCTCTGATCCCTACATATTTTACAGGTGCCAGAAATAATTTGTGAAGAAACCCCGCCCCCTACAGCATTTTCAGGGAAGAAACCAGACATTAACTGGTTCACAACCTGAAGAGAATGTTGAATATCTATTTAGCATTGACATTTACAATATCATAGGTTGATACATAATTGGCCAACAATGTCTCCTGATGAAGTAAATTATCTTTATTCCATCCGAAGCTTCCAGTCTACCTTTTATATTAGTATTACCTCCTTTGCCATAATTCATAAGATAGCAAACCACCTTTGATACACATGTACATGTACAGACAGTCATTGAAACACAACATTCTGTGCCGTTGCACCTGAAGCGCAATGCCAAGGTGTCCCTTCACTCAGTCCGTTCACACATGGGCATCGTTAGGACTATATCCAGGGTGGAGGTATGGCAGCAAACAAAGTGGAGTACATGTACTATCAATCATAAGGTATATTCAAGCAAGTAGGTGATTTTCATCCCCACTTCCTCCTTCCGGTTTATTTCTTTCATTTTTCTTTTCTTTCTTTCTCTTTTTGAGGGGGGGGGTGGGGAAAGGCCTCAATTGCCCTCCTGCCCTGTGACACCCACATAATAATTATCAGGTTTTTCCACTCACCTTTGGCGACACTAATTTAATCATCTCATTCAGGAAGCGGAACTTCCCCACCTGCTTATGAAAGGGCTCCCCACAGTTTTTCACACACGCTTCAACAACAGTCAATGCCTGGATGCAAACACAAACACACTAATACAATATGAGGCACTGCATGTACACTGTCATGACTGTTTTGCTGCAGTTTTCACAAGGGTATGGAGGTTTCGAGGAACAGTGGGTTGACTCTATCTGCTCTGACTGTAAGTGCCTGTCACTGGCAAAAGAAGGAAGGCTGATGGACCATTAGCTGGAACCATTCAGTGCCCGCAGCACAAGTGAAGACTGTATAATGTACATTCCAACAGAAACTGGCAATGCATGCTCAATGCTGCCAGTGCCAGGCAGGGATGAACAAGTACACGAAGTACTGGTATGATAGACACAAGACACAAAAATAAATATTCATGTTCCTACACGGAACACATACTCTGAGCGTAATGAGAGACACTGAGGCACCCCCAGACCACAGCTCCACCTCGCAACTTGCCACAGTCTGCCATGTACAAAATGAACAAACTGGAGGGCTCTCACCTGTAATGCTTCTCGCTCCTGGGGTGACTGTATCTTGTGACTGAGCAGTCGGCATGCTATCTCCGGCCTGGAGAGAAATTGAATGAAGACAGGATAAGGTCCCCATACATGTAAGTTTGGCACACTGAAAAGTTACATGTAGTACATGTACACTGTCAAGCTACATGTAGTATGTTGTTCAACTCCCATTTTTTTGACTACAGAACTGAAAAACCAAAATAGGCAAATGTGCCGAGGAAGTTGTGAAGAATTCAATTATTGAAAAGACAACGTATCTATCCAGTTGGTATGCAACTGAAATACAGAACTATGCTACAGGTACCTGCTTCCTTGCTACACAGACGAGAAACTCACTTGCCTTCAGACTTCCATTCTGTGTAATTCAAAACCCCATGCTTAGTGTTTATTTTCAAAAATAATCTGACCAACTCACCCTTCCAGTTCCACGTTTACACGGTCACAGAAATTCATGATATATTCCCAGTCCTCATCTCTGTTCATGGGACTGGTTGCTTTGTCTAGGGGGAAAAATAAATTGAGGTAAAATAGGCTTCATTATGAAGGATATTTGAAGTGTACAATAAACACAATGAAAGTCTGAAAAATTGTCAGAGACACACGTAGTCTGCAAAGCACTGGTTCAAGGCCGTTTATTCTAGGTATGAAGGCAAACACAAATTTTATGCAAAACTGAGTTAAGTGTCGAGTTTTCCTGACACGGTCTCAGGATCACATCCTGGCTGGGCCAGATGGGAAAGTTTCCATTTTTAACCCCCCCCCCCAAAAAAAACCAATATCTTCCTGTAATTTCATATTTCAAATCAAACTTCATGTTAAATTCTAGAATATTTAACCTTTCTGTTCATGATCTAAGGCTCAGGAGGATTTTCTTTTAAAAGAACACAAAATCCGAAACTGTACATGTACCAGGTCTCTTTTTCTATCTTGTGAACACATGTATGTATTTACTTACAATAAATAAGTACATGTAAATGTACTATACATGTACATGTATGTGCATGTCTCAGTACTGTAATCATGGAACCAAAGATTTGTTGCAGAAATAATAAATAACTCACAGCAAAATACATATATTCAGTTGCCAAGAAAGCAAAAACAAATCCATACCAACTGGCAGTCTAATACATGCATCAACTGCCTATATGTACGTGTACAACTGTTTATGTAATCTGTGGGTAGGAACTTGAAGATTTTTGGGGAAGCTGGGAGTTGCATAAGCTCTGTACTTAACATGTACATATGTAAGAGTGTCCAATGACTTCATGCACCTGTAAGTACCATCCCCAGACTAGGGCCAGTCTACTGGACTACCTCCATATCTCGTCTGGGGCTAAGTTTGTATACATGGACATGTATGTCTCTGTATCATCATGAAACCAAATAAAGATTTCTCATGGTAAATTTTCTACAATATGGCATTTATCACGATAACCGTAATGTACGTGTAACTTCCAAATTCTAAAGTCACAGCACTGCACAATTGTCATTACTAATCCGTGAAGTTTTAATTTCCTATATCATCATGTACATGTACTGTGATGGTGCAATTGGCATTCACGCTCTTCTGCAATCCAGACATGCAAGGATCATGCCCACTCATCATAGGATTGTTTTCCTTTTTTTTTCCTTCTTCATTTTGTTTATTCCTTTCTATACAAATTTTCTTTTCTCTGAAGGGAGATTCACACCCTTGGAGGATTTTTTTCAAGGGAAATACTTGTAAAGTTCAAGATCAAGTCCAATGACAAAGTGAACACCTGTTTTGTCAAAATGATGTGCATGAGTGGTTTCTGTATAGGGATGCCATCCTTACTGACTATGCATACACATTATTAAAAAGTAATGATTGTGACTTCTTTGTTTCGTCCTGTGACATTGATTTCTGCGTAAAACTTAAGGCTCATTCTGTTACATTCTATGACTTTTGATTTAGTAACCAAGTTGCTGTGCATGTCAATTTCTTCTTTGTTATAAAGATAATCACTTGCTTTTGGGCATGTTATTATTAAGGGGTATTGCAGCATACCTGTGTACAAAACTATGGAGTGAATTATTATGTATGGCCTTTGACAGAAGGGGCAAGTTTCTTTTGCTGTTCAGTTTAGTTGCAGCTACTTCGAGAAGTAAAAGTCACTACTCCGTCATACTCCGTGTGACTTTGAGCCAAGAAGGTTTACGTGGTTTGGTGAAATGGTTATCAGGTGTAAGAAAGCTATTAAATCAAATTATTTTCCCGTCAGCAAGTCTGCTTAATTTACATGTATACCTCCTAAAAAGTGGGATAACCATGTTTCAGAGCATGAGACAGAGCATATTTGAAAATAAAAAGATTTTTGAAAAAAAAGAAAGAAATTTTTGCTCATCAATTTTTCATTCCACCTGCCGACTGCCACTCTGTTCATGCCATTCCTGTTAATCAGACTAGTGCATGCATCAAGCCCACCAATCACCACACTTTCTCCGCATCTTGGTTCAACCATGCTCGTCTTGGCTGCTGCTGTGACCTGGAAACACCCATCGGGCAGGACGTGCGAAATTATGCTGTGCTGTGTAGCAGTGACAGATTGCGAGACTTGAAAATCCCCAAAACAAAAAAATTTTGTTTTTCGTCTAGTTTCCCAACTCAGGCTTTTTGGATTCATCAAAACAAATCTCCATCCAGTTCAAGAAACAAGACTACATGCACATTGCCTTATTTGTCATTCACAGCTCTCTTCGGGGCAGTCACGTACGCTGCCGTTTTACCCCAAAATTTCTCTCAAAACCAAAAGCCCTGTTCTCTTTTCTTTCTGATAAGAAAGAGGACATCACCAACAACTTGTTTAGATAGGTAGGCCTAAGTAAAGTTATTTCCAAAAAGAAGAGTTTGTTCCCTTATAATAAGAACAGGGTGCTTACGGTAATGGATCCCCATAAATGAATAGTCCCTCCTCCAAAACAGGGATCAATAAAACAGAAAGGATGAATTTATAATAAATAGCGAAACTGGTAAAGGTAAAATGTACATGTCATGACCCGATTGAACTGAATGACCAATTTCAACACGCCCACTAACGTTACTACATGATGACGTCTACGTCTAGTGACCACAGCACCGTATGAAGAAAAAAATGCAGCATTTGTGACACATAAAAGACTGATTCACTGAACTTAATCAATCATTTATCAAAACAAGAAAATACACCAAAACACAGAACTTACTCAGCAACGTTTCGAGCGTTTCAGTTTCATCAATGGACGCCATTTTGCCCCTTGCAGTAGACTTGATTTCAAGTCGGTAATGGCTAGTCAACAATTTAGTGCGCCCTCTAATATTATTGTCACGGATAACCAACATTAGAAGCCATTACTGCGGTGGTGCAACGCTCGTGGACAGGTGGTACGCGCGGGTTCCACGCTTCTTTGACCAATAGGATGTCGATAGTGATTAGCCAATGCACGTTCGCGTCAAGCTGATGTGCGTGTGAGTGCAGCGCCACCACAGTTATGGCGTCGAATCGGATTAGTCTATAAAAAGTAAAGACCGCTCTTGAAGAAAATTCACTTGTCAACCATTTCATTGAATTTATTTCATTCATCTTCATAGCAGTTAAAGACATCGATATGTTAAAATGGAACACCAAAAAGGGACAAGAATCTCAATCACTGACGTTTTCCAACGTCATATATAATGAATATAAAAGAGGGTTCGTGACACAAAAATAATTTTAGTCTACATTTAATAAAGGGTGTCTTTAAAAAGAGGAAACCGAGATAAATTTGTATGTTTCTATTAATATAACCGATTATTTTAGTAAATGGTAAAAATCATCGGTTTCATTTTGATGTCCTCTCGTTTGACACCAAGAAATCCACATTTTTATCACAGATGACAGAGCACGAAGTGGTTTAATAGGACCAAGTAAAAATGACTTTGGCCAAACAGCTGTTTTGGTGTTGAATTCGGACTGTCGAGGAATAGATATTTTGTCAGAATTACGTAATGTTTCCTACAATCTCCAATCTGCCTGCGAACCAAAAGCGATAAGAACAAGGGCAAAAGTTTCCTTTTTGGGTAAAGAAACCGGGGAATGTCCAAGAACACTAGGGTAAGGCTGCTTCAAGAATAAGTCAATCAGTACGGTTGTCTCTGAATTAATAATTTTCGCAGTGTACTTAATACCTTACGTTGCCTGATGCATGTGTGACGGAAATGTGGTTTTCTAGTTGTCATACGAAAGAAGACATCATACGGAAGGAAAGGAAAAGGCAAGGCAAGGCAAGGCAGGGCAGGGCAGGGCAGGCATTGGCAAATCACAATGCGCTAAATCTTTCAACCCTTTCCAAACGCGCATTGGGTTTAATTATTTTGCACATTGTGATTCGCCAACGCACTGCAAACTCTTGAAGGCGCACTATTGTAAAACGGCAGTATTAAGGTAAGAAAGTTTAGTAACCTGAAATAGGCAAACGGAATCTGTCCCCCTTGAATTTTTTTCTTGATATCGCCGCAGTGAAATTTTTTCAGAAGTCTCGTTTTTCAGAATTTTTAGAGTAGGACTAACTCTTTGCGGTCATTTGGGCACATTTTTTTGGCAAAAATTAAACACACCGTTCTCGGACAGCGCGCATTTATCCAAGACGGGTAAGCCGAAACGTATATGTTTTCCTCTGCGGTGCTCAATGCATGATTACTGGCTCTCATGTAGCCATGAATTTCAAATGACTATAGAATAATCTGATTAGACGCCATAACTGTGGTGGCACCGCGCTCACACGCACATTCTTCAGCTTGACGCTTGCGTACATTTGGCAAATCACGACACCCTGTTGGTCGAAGAGGCATGTAACGCGCACGTACCACCTGTCAACGAGCGTTGTGCCATCGCAGTAATGGCTTCTAATTCTGGTGGTCGAATTACACTATAACGACAAAAACATATGTCTGATTGAGTTCAAACTTCACCTTTGTAATAAGGAGTGTTTGTACGTGCATACCAAGTTTGAAAAAAATCAGATCTGGCACAGCCCAGTCTTTGGCGGCGGAATTCGCCCCCCCCCCGCTGTGAGATGGGTAAAAATGACGCAGCTTTTTGAGAGAGGGATTCCGAACATGCTTAATGTAGCTTGCGTCATTCTGAAAAAAAAAACAGAGAAAACGAGGGGAACCATTGCCCTGTGTTCATAGAGGATAAACCCTTGTGCACGTCAAACAGCGCATGTATCCATTGTTTGTAGCCATTGTTTGGCATGCACAAGGTTTATCCACCACGAACACAGGGCGAGGGGTTACCTTCATTTTCTCTGTTCTCTCAGAATGACGCAATTGGAATTTGCATATTGCCATGAACAGAAAAAACCCGTTTACCTTGTTATAACAATTGATCTCTGAAGACAAATGACAATGCGTTCGATTTGGATGCTTCCGTACTTATTTGAACAGATGAAATCAGAGAAAATTTGTTTTCCTTAAAGTTTCTCTTTTAACAACGCCTTGAGTTGACCATAGACGCATGATGCAAATATTATCTTTATCTCCAAATTTTACATTACACTTGCCCTTAAACTTGGGAAATTTTCTTAACTGTACCTTTGTGTCAGTCTTTGCAGGTAACAGGAACATATTCGAATGTTTTGAAAACTGTCGGGGAAAAATGCGAAAAAATATCCCCAAAGGGCCTCGGACACTGTTGAGCAGCCTTAGACAGGGTGGTCTAAATTGAAAGACGAAATTGATGAAGTTTAAAAAAAAAACTACCCCAAGACAGAGACCAAGCAAAGGTTTTAAACCTTGTGGCCCCGTTCGGCTACTCTTGAGGGAATCCCTGCCCAGTGTGGTCTTGGCACCAGACATCCAGTTCTACAAGGAGGGAATCCAGCACTGGTCTCTGTTCGGGGTCGGCTGCTAAACACACGTTGCAGAGCGGTATGAGGTCAGACATACCGGGTACCCGGCAGGCAATGTCTGTCATCAGGACTCCCAGGCCGAAGACGTCTGACCTGACACCGTAGGGTACCAGGCCCTCTACCACTTCAGGTGCGATGTGCCTGCAGTGGCGGTAGTACTCGGCCTTCTCTGAGGGCGTCAGTGTGAGGCACTGCGAGGTGGGCCCCGTCAACATCTTGGCGTTTCCAAGGTCGATGATCCGGCCATACCACCTCTCTTTGGACTCGTCTGGTTGGCTCCAGTCCCTCCAGAGAAGCACGTTGTTGCACTGCAAGTCGCAATGGGCCCACCCTGATTGGTGGAGGGCGGAGAGCCCTGTGATAACGTCGTAGAGTACCAAGGCCCAGTTTTCGATCGATAATGAGGGCGTCCGATGACGGAGCACATTGAAGATACTCAATGTCTGCATCGACTCTTGGTTTCCTATGAACTCCTGAGCGAAAGATAGATCGGAGATCACCCCGATCAACTTTGGGAAGACGGGGCAGTGCTTCACTGCCCTTAGGGCCCTGATCTCCTTTGCCATGGTGGCGTGGGAGTGGGCGGGACTCCCGACGAACCACTTTAATGCAACCATTGACGAACCTCCCTCGGGTTTCAGGTACCGCATCAGGCGGACCACTCCACTTTGTCCCCGGCCGAGAATCAGCGGTTGATGGGGCTTCTTGCAGATGGAGCGCAGGTCCTTCTTCTCGATCGAGGGAGCTCCGTCATATTCATCTTCACCGTCACTCTGCTCCTGCACATGATTGCTCTGTTGCTTGACTTGTGACCTACTTCTGTAGGGCAAAGGAAAATGTGGCTGAGTATGTCACTCAATCTACTAAAATGGAATTCTAGATATCACGAATACCAAAATAAAACTAAAAGAAGAATGGGTAGTAAACTCACTTTTTAGATATTTGCTTTGGAACACATTCCTGCAGAAGTGTTGCATTATTACTTTAAGAGTTATTTTCCTCTTAATAAGATACTTGGGCTTTTTGCCAATTGTATAAGCTGCTTATCTGTGAAGGAGTATAACAGCCAAGACCCCGCAGTATTCTGAAATAGGCGCCACTTACAGCAATTCCAAAGAAGTCTTGCTTTTTTCCTCTGCCATTGCCATAGTTTGTTCTTGGGCCACTTTTATCAGATTCTGTGTAAAGAGGAGTTATGGAATGAGAAAAGTTTAAACGAGAGCTAATTTGAAAATACTTATACTAATCCCAGTGACCATAATCTTTTCCCAAAAATTATAATAATGAATTAAATGTGATGTAAAGGAGCTACTCATTGGAAGTTATATACGAAGTTGGGAAATTTACGAAGACTTTCTTACCAAACTAATATCTACAAGCCACATCCGTCTGAATCAGCCATTTGGGGGGGGGAATGAGTCGCTTAAGTTCTTTTTCCGGGATGGAGAATTAGTGTTTTATAGGGCCCTTTGAAAGGGTGAGGCTAAGTATGTTAACACACTTTTGTGAGGAGTGTAGTGATATCGTATGAAGAACTTTGTCCTCATAACCCGTAAACTATTTTGCTCACGAGGATAGAGCGTGGCCGCCTTTGGCCGCAGGGATCTGCCAATGGTATAATATGGAATAAAGACGAAAAACGAGATGTCTTTATTAGGGTGTAAGAATAAATTTCCTTTCAATCAAAACAGCTTTGTATTAGAAACTATTGCTCTATTTATGAATCACAAACCGTCTTCTCTGTGATTAGAAACAGTAAGTGTGTGCACGTAGTCTGACTAACTTCATGGTTTTGCTGTTGTAGGGTATCCGCTCTCTCCATGGGCTGTGCTTTTCCCATGCCATCTCTTACGCTGGTGTTGCTCTGAGCGCTATCACCTCGACTTCCGACCGAGAACATAGGAGACGTGGCAGGCGCGACGGTCACCAGTCTCACACTGGGATAGCATCCCACTTTTTCGCCTGCAGGGGACTGACTCGTTGCCACCACGGTCTCGTCTACCTTCTGCTCTTGGTCTTCGGACTCCTGGCTTGGTGGTCTTGGGGTAGGAGACCGTCTACGGGCCAGGCCGCCTCTCCTAACGGTGCAACAGCTGAAAAGACTCCCCATCAGGCGGCCCAGCACCATCGGAGGGGACCTGGTGATGAGTAATGATCGAGCTCACGGTGAAAGGATCGACTCCGTCATCATGTGACAGCAGACCCGCATGACAAGTTTTTGACATCTTAGCTGAGTTGCATTAGTTTTTTCCCCATACTGTTTTTTCCCAGTAATCCGCACACTTACGTAAGTTACTTTCTTGTGCCATTTGAGACTCCAACTACGTATACAAGAAAATTAACTGAAATTCTACGAATGCTGTATACACACCCGAAAACTAATACAATGCCATTAAAAAATTCTGCTCCCATTGTCATCCTGGATGTGCGAGAGCAAAACTTTAAAACTCAGTCTTCACATGAAGTCATTTGCCAACTCACTTTTCGGCAAGGCTGTCTTCCAAATTTTGGTCTAACGTGGCCAAGTCCGTAGCCACAGCTGCGATCCTATGCATTCCTTGTCCCCTTGAAGGTACGGCAGCTTTGTCGTCGACGGGAGCAACCCGGCTGGATCTTAGCACATGATGCCTCCTCGTCGGTACTCTAAGGGGGGAAATTTTTCAAAGATATTTCTGAACTTTATTTGAGGTCCAAATTCAAGGAATCCAAACAAAAGAAGCACAGAAAAAAATCGCATTATAGAAAACAGCTCCACATCCACAATTTTATGTAATGCATCAGAACCTACAATGGAACTATGAACTATTTGCACCTAGAAACAGACTTGCCTGTTGGACTCGGCAGTCCTGGATCCATCTTTCAATCGCGAGGTCCACGGACAGGGGAACCACCTCTTTCTGTTCCCACGACCACCTCCTTCTCTCTGGGACGGTGTGGGAGAAGGTGGATCAGGGAGCTTGGTTTGAAGGGGGGCAACTCGGCTGCGTCGGAAAATCCGACCCAATGTGCAAAACAAACCGGACGGACCGGCGGATCGCTCAGACCTGCATATTGTGACAAAGGGTAAATTACCAACAAAAGTTTGTTTATATCTAGAAGTTGAGAATAACATAACGATCGTGTTAACGAGGTGCATGGTATCTTAATCTCGACGACATCTGAGTACGACGCGCAACTTTCAACTAATATATATCGACAAAAAATATAACTTGAAAACTAAAAACCAATGCTCCTGTATAATTTTGCACCCTGCGTGCAAACATTAGCTATTATGCTTGCCATGGATCCACTTACCTGCTGATGTGTGAGGGGGCATCGATGGGGTTATCCGTAGCTGATGGGCCGAGCCCCGTGCGGTGTCCACCACCATGACCAACACTACTAAGTGCTAGGCCGCCGACCGATGACTCTCCAGGGTCGCTAGGTTGGACTGATCTGTTTTTGCAAATAAACACATTCAACAGAGCACTAGTGTTAAGTTTAGGTAACCTTTCTTCAACGGTTGATGATAATTCTTGTTCTTTTCAATAGTTAAGAACAGTATCATTGGCAACAATTCTGCGACTTTCAAGCCTGCTTGCTCAATTTTAGCTGGAGACAACGCCCACAGTTCATTCAACGAGTTTGCTATACATTCAAGCTTGCGTCAAAATGTCTACGTTACCTTCGATTTTATAGTATCTCGTATCTTCGTCTTCAGGACGATTCCAAGTTTCAGAAATAAATGTCCGATATAAGTCCAACCTTAAAGTTTTGTTCTCTCATACAAGTAACCCCAAGGTGCTGTACATTCTACAAAGCAGAGACACTTTATCTACATCACCATGATTCAGCGCGACTGACGATACTTGGCTCTATAAAACCGCTTTTCTACACCTCAGGAAGTTTAGTAGGGATTTTTATTCCGGATATTCAAATGAAAGTCATCCCAACAAAGCATGTTTTTTAATACTCGGCTTTTTCTCTTTCTCAGCTTGGCTTCGCCTGATTTCTAATGCACAGTAGTTTAGCTGAGTGACTGGATAATGGTTTCAAGATTCTGCTTTATAAACACCCTCATTTTGAAAATGTATAAGTCAGAATCACCAGTACAATGAACTACATGCATAAAATGTTCAATTGAGATATGAATATACGGTAGGTCTACATTCAGGGATCAGTATTTTATAAACGAAGCCTAGGTGCAATAATAACTTTCCATTTGAATGTCTATATATTACCGAGGTTAAGCATTTAATTTCCAATAAACGGTGCGTCCCGATTTGAACAAACATATTACAAAATGCTCTAAAATCTAAGGACTTCTGTTTGAAGGTAAAAGAAGAGTAACACGCACATCTGTCTGGCTCCAGTAGTGGCTCCAGTATATCTAGAGGACTCTTTGGGATCGTATTCAAGCATTTCTCTCTGAAGGCGATAGAATTAAGCTTCGAAATAACTGGCGAAAACGAGCGCAAAAAAAAGGCTGTTCCGAACTCAATGAGCACAAAACGGTATGTAGCAGTGTTTACGTTTGCAGACATCAAAATCACCCAAGAGCATTATTCTATGCAACGCTTGCCCTTTTGTTGACTGTTACGTCATAAAAAACGCGCGCGTAAATCTGATGACGCATTACATACCTGCTATCGACGTATCAAATCACGTGTGAGTGATTTCCTACATTGTAATGATCTAAGCTTTGGTGGTGTCATTGATACTGCATCGATGGATCACCTCGTGTTTGTGATAAAACAAAACACGCCTTACTGATTACGGGATTTCTGCATCTCTGTAGGATGCATGGGAGAAATTATGTGATTACCATACCGGCTTTCCGCTCTTCACAACATGTAAATTTATTCCA
>NW_019091365.1:831856-849265 GCF_001949145.1 Acanthaster planci
AAAAAACATATACTTTTTAAGAATTGACATTTTTCAAGGTACATTTCACAGGTGTAATTCCGTTACCATTTTTTAAAATTCCGTTACCACTGCCTCTTTTTGAAAAGTGACCGAGTATGGAATATTTGTAAATATGAATACTCTGAAACTGCTGCTACAATAAAGTTGAAACCATAGGGAAAACAGATAAATGTGTAGCTGTGGTCTTCATGTTACAGATTTCAGAGAATTTCCTTTTCAAATTATGTTTGAAAAAGTTCTTCATTTTCTGACGTAATTCCGTTACCGAAATATTCTGGTCCTTGGATCTTTCTACAAGTAGTATGTTTCAATCTTTTATTACTGGTATGATGGTAGGGCTATAGCCAGACGTTATTAAAGATATTGTATTCATGTAGTTCAAAGGACTAATTCATAGCATGGAAAATAGCAGTCAATTTTGTTCTAAAATATAATTCCGTTACCGGGGAATTGCCCGTAATGAAAGTTTCTCGTCTGGCGTGGTGCTCGTTTCTTCTGCGTGTCGCGCTTTTCGCGAGTGGCGTTTTTGTACCCTAAAGAAAGCAAGCTGCCAAATTTTGGTTATGAGGGAAGACAAGTTTAAGTCAATCGATATGTTCAAATAAATGCAGGTTTAACTGAATTTTTAAACTCAACTTATTGTACCCCGTGTGTGCCACACGGGCTGAGGGCTGATCCAGTACAACCGAAATGAATACCACACATACATGTAACATTAGCTCCAATCTCTACAGCGTGTGGTGGCTGTAACCCCACTGCATGTGCATCGCGTTTTCAAGGGCTTGGATTTGTACACTTGGACTGTGTACTGTTTTTTACGTAACCACCATTACTGATTTGATGGATTGTGGTCTTTGGCATCAGGACATTTTGCTTAAGGTTGACAGTCAATGCTTATTGGCACATATGGTTTGTGATCTTAGGTATACGACAATCATTGTCTTGATTGTTGTGGTCATAGGCATCACAACTCTTTCCGAGTTATCGTGGTCATGGGTACCACCTAATTTCGAATGTAGACTACTAGTTTGTTTTTTGGTATTGTGTTCTTAGTCTACCGGTTTGCCCGTAATCTTTGGTATTCCAGTGAGAAAATGTCGATTGAAATTGAAGCTTTGGCGAGAGATACAAGCTCAATTTGCCTTTTGCGTTTCCTTTCTGTGTTGGCGCATAATTAATTGTAAAAACAAACAGCCTATGAAGCCCTGCTTTTATTCGGTAAAATTAAATGACTTAAATAAAGTAAAATCATTACAACTTAACTCTAAACGAAAAACAAAATGCATTTTTAATCTTTGCACAATACGACTACTTTGAAATTAATTCTGGCCTCTAAGCCTAGCTTTTGATATTTTTGATACTAATGGCTCTTGTGCTTCAAAACTTTCGCAAATAAAGCTTCACTCAGATCAGCAGTACCATTGTGTTTCCATCAATAACTGGAAAACATACAGCTTATTCTGACTCTTTGGTCAGTACGTTTGCAGATAATACCTCTTTTTTCGGATTTATCCAAAACAATGATGAAAGTGCTTATCGTTCACAAATGAATTCTGTCACAGATTGATGCAAGGATAACAATCTGGTACATAATGTAGACAAAACTAAGGAGATGATTATATACTTCCGTATGAGCAAGAAGAAAACAAAAGACCCTGTTTGCATTGATGGAAAGCTGTTGAGCAAGTTGACAACTTTAAGCTACTTGGTACACACATAGCCAGTAATCTTACATGGAACATAAAGAGCCCGGAAATCACGATGAAGGCTCGCCAATGATGATTCTTTTTATGATAGCTGAACTCATTCCGGGTCCGTCAATGTATTTTAATCAATTGTTACCGGGAAGAAAGCATCCTTTGTTCGTCAGTTACTGGTTGGTTTTGGTCGGATTTGTGTTAACGATCTACGAAAGTTAAATTCTGTTGTTCAGTCAGCAGAGATGATCATTGGTACAAGTTTGCCGTTACTTAATTTCATTTACAACGATAGAATGCATAAACGTGTTAAGTGTATCATGGAAGAAGAGCCTCATCCGGCTAATGACAACTTCACATTCCTTTCTTCCAATCGACGTCTCAGGACTTTTCGAGGTAGCAAGTGTATTACAGAAAGTTTCTCTCCCTCTGCGATTCATGCTTACAATTCGTTGTAATTGTAATCTTCCCTGGGTATTTGTTGAGTTGGTAAGTAATTATTCAGTAATGTGTATTTCTGGATATATTTGGTGTGTTTTTGAATTGAGCTCGGGGAACAAGTCAATTTCCGATGTAAATTCTTTTTAACCTTTTTCATTGGCTGAATAAATTTCGTATCTTATCTGTGGAGCCTGCAAAGCCACCACAACGTAAGTCTAAGGAAAACACGATGCATTTTAATCTTTGTACTGTATAAATCAATACCACTAATTAAAAATTAAATCAAGTTTCCAAACATAACTTGAAACGTTCCTCATACCGATTGCTCTTGTACTCTGTAACATTCCCAAATTAAGCTTCAAATTCTGTTTTTTACTTGGGATATCCCCCAGTTTAAGTATTTTTTGCATGGTTCTGTGAACGGTCCAGCAAACTATATATTGCAACGATTCCTACAAATAATTTCCCAAGTTGTAAAAATAGATCAATTTCTCTGTACATTAGTGGTAATTTTTTACTAAAATATTTCAACATTTTTAAAAGCAAGATCACATGCATATAAATTTGAAGTACATATAACTACCTGATCACATGTAAATAAAAACTGACTACCGATATAAAGGTATGACAGACACACACGGAAGCATGAATTTCAGAGAAAATTTAACAATAAACGCCAATTCCACCAGTGGAAAATGTAATCATTTCATAAGGACTATGGGTCAATTCGAAATTTTCGATGGTCTAATTTTCGATTTTTCCCCCCAAATTGTCTTGAACCCACCCCCCCCCATTTTCAATTACCCCCCCCATTTTTCTCATTCAGTATTGTGTAGTATGGATGGCGGCGGCCATGTTGAGCGCCGCCCCGCAACCGCATATACAAATTCTCTTACTGCGCTCCCTGATAGGCCTTTAATTTCTTCTGGCTCTTTTTTTGCATCCGTGGCTGTTCTTCCATTGACCGTGTACATTTATTGTTGTTACAACGCTCTCATTTACAGGACTCTCCTGTCCAAATAACCCGTCCCATTAAAAAATGCAAAATATTGACGTGTGATTTCTGTTCGAAGCGGCGCATCAGCTGAAACGGTTGCCGTCGCAAACTGCCCATCGCTTCGCAAGCTCCAACAGAAAATTTGATTTCAGTAACTCCTGAAAATACGTGCCCCAAGACCGCGAAATAAATAACTTTAGACAACAGATTCGGATGCAACCAGAAATTCCAATAAAAAAACGCAACTTTTCCCATAGAGTTTCACACCGTACATGATACACAGGCCATTCTATTCCTACAAGTACCTGGGAACGAAGCTGGAAAAGAGTAAGACCGTATTTATACGGAACGCTGGCACGCAGTTCGCGCAAGTCAGAAGCCCGATTTCTTTACCTTTTTTAATGAAAAGTGAATTTCGATTTTCAAAAATTTACCTTGACCCAGCCCCACCCACTATTTCGAGAAAAAGTCAAATAAAAAACATGAACTTTTGAAAGGCCCCTAATATTAAAAAAAAATCAAACAAACTTTCATTACTTAGAAAAAAATGAATTCGAGAATTCTGAAACGCTACTCGACACCTTATTTGGAATACACAAGTACTAAAATTATGACGACAGTCTGACTACATATCGTGCATCTTTCTGGAAACTTCCAACTTTTTCTTAGCCCTGTTTGGCTGGTGCCAAGAGTCCAAGGTCCAGGTACGTTAAGATCGAGGAACAGCAGACAGTTTGAACCCATTTGGAGGAGTCAGGAATCCAAACTTGCCAACAACTGGTGGAATCTGTGGGGGAAAAAAGGGGGAAAAACACTGACTGAACTCATTGCGCACTTCCATAGATACTTACTCGGCGGACCCGTGCGGAAAGCTGCCACCGTCTCCTGACGACGGACAGAGCGCTCTCTGAAACCTTGAGTACCTACCGGTTCTTTCAGAACCGCATGTACTCAGAAAGAAATATCCCTGCTTGCTGCTGTCGCAAACCTCTACTCTTTACTGGTGTTTTACTGGTCTTCAACTAACGTTTTATACCGATCAAGCACATTATTTACATTTATTCCTAAAATACCTTTTTGGTCAGAAAGCCAAAAGACGTCAATATACTATAAACTTCCAAGGATTTTGTTCTAGAATTTTACTTCCATTCCCCAGAAGTCCCCGTCCATTTTATAATACATGTCTATTCCTTGTCCAAATAAACCAGAATAATCTCTTTATATGGACTTGGCGTGCGAGTGGCGAGTTCTGCGTGCCACACGTAGACTCTTGACCAAATGAATTAAACTGCCTCGAGCTCAAGTACTATCGCGTTTTCACGCAGCGGGCATTATCAAATGTTAATACACGGTCATATAACATCGTAACCATTGTGATTTGTAGACAATCTGCCCTAAGTTGAAGTGCACCCTCACTAACAAAAGACATCAACTTGCGCGCCCTCTTTTGTTGCCGCTCAGAGCAGATACCCCGGTACGTGCACCGTACTAAATTCTGCGCCCCAACTGTACACATTGTCCCACCTACCTCAGTTTCTGGGCACGTCTCCAAGCGAAAGTTCTGTAGCATCCGAACCAAACCCATTTTGATCTGTTAAAGATTGGCGAGATGTACCACTGGTTTCACTTTGAATAAAACGGAGGCTCATTTTACGGGGAATAACATTTAAGAATTGAAGTCTGGTTAAACATGTTAAGATATAAGGTCCTCGGATACTCAAATGTTTTTAAAATTTAAAACAAGCTATCATGAGTTATTTAGTATCATTTACTCGGGTTTATGGTAAATCAACCAACCTGTAGCTGAGCAAAACGCATTCCGACACAATTGCGTGGTCCTGCACCAAATGGAATGTAAGCGCACGGGTGGCGTTTCTCGCGTCGTTCTGGAGTAAACCTGGAAACCGTACATTCAAAAGGTGTGATTTATTCATATCCACAACTACAGTGTATAAGGCCTGGGACGGATCGAAGTTTATCAAATACAGTGGACAAATGTGGTCTTGGTCTTGCATGTTCCATTTAGGTATTTTAATAAACTTTGATCCACCCTTTAATAAAATTACACTTAAATTAGTTAAATTTATTTTACTTGTCGAGACCTGCCAAAGTTTAAGACTAAAAGAATTCAATTGCAAAAAATCAAAAGCTGGACAAAGTTTGTCAGGTGCAACCATTTTAAAAACTTGAGAACGTTTTGCATAATGTGTTCCGACTAAAAGTGCAATATGACGTTATTATGAAAAGCTTAAGAATCAGCCTCTACTGCTCCAATTCACAGCTCTATCTGATAATAATCTGATAGAGGGTACACGATAATTGAGGGTCTACCAGATCAGTGAAATACGGCATTAGGCAGAGCAACAAAATTAAAATCCCGACACAATGTAAGAACGCGGTTTTAACAAGTCTGCCACATATCACAAGAACGGTAAAACAGCAAAGAAATAGACGTGGCCCTTCTTTCTACCTTTCAGGGTCAAATTTGTCAGGGTCCTCCCACAGTTCAGGGTCGTGATGAATCTGCCAGATCGAAAAAAAGACCTCCATGCCTTCTGGGATGGTGAACCCCTGGTACTTGTACTCGCGGCCGGCCTCGCGGGCAGAGCTGTTATTACACCGTCAAATCAAAGAGGAATCTGAGTAACAATCTTGACAAGGGGCCTAGGCATGCTGAGTTCAGCAAAAGGGATGGTCAGAAGGGATTTGAGCTTTTAGCAATAATTACAAGTCTTTGACAGGTTTTTGTTTTTGGTGACTGTATAGGACAGGGAATTCGCTCAGGGAATTGTACAAAACAAACCTTACCTCTTCTTTCATGAGACACGTAGGAATTTAACAGGATTATAGGTAGAATGTATAATTTTCCGTAATATGTCTAATATATAAATATAATTTAATATAATTCAACCACTTGACGTGTAAACACAGAGGACATGTGCGCTCGTTTAAGAATGTTTCTTTATTTCCGTGGTTGACGTATTAACGCGTCGTGCTTAGTTTGGTGAAAGAGTAATTGCAAGGTTGAAGAATTTCCAGGTAAAAAAGCCCGCCCCAACAGCTTTTTCGGGTAAGAAAATCTGACGTTGACCGGCTGTGAATAAAATATTCAAAATCTTCCGAAAAGTGCCTCAAACGTCAAGTTAAAAATTGGGATTACATGATACATATATGTTTCGAGAAGGGGTTTGAATGGCCACGTAAATTTAAAGCTGGAAACGGCTAGCAAAAATCTGAAATCTAAAAGGTTCCCATACGTTTGTACAGACTAGATGTACAAAAAAGCTGCAATTCAGGGTCAACATCGAAACAAAAAGCTGAAATCAACCAAAAAGCCGAATTCTCACGCCCGTGAAACAACTTATATCTGTTTTTTGCAAATAAATTCACAAGTGCTGGCAAACTGCCAAACGTGTGACGCATCCATTAAATCCCCCCTTCAGCACTAAGGTTTTTGGAACTTCCCAAGACTCGCCGTTTTCTGGGTATAAGAACAAAAGCAAAGATTTTAGTGCCATTGTTATCGTTCAACAGAGTATGATATTTATCAACAGTTTGGTTGTTCATTCCTCAGATTACTGAAGAGGGGCTATGCTGTCCCTGAGACACAACCCCAGTTAAAAGGACACAGGTGTCACAACAGGTGCATTTATTTTTTTAAGAGTGCAATCTGACAAACAATAGAAATCCTTATACTGACACACACGAGTTGCCTCTGTACGTACATTATGGCGGGAGGATACTTTCGCAGAGTCTCACAGATGACCATGTCCAAGTAAGTCATCTTGGCAATATTCTCGTACGTGACATGGTCGCGTCCCGGGGCTATGGTATCAATCTCATTGATCAACCTGTCCTGAACTTCCGGGTTAGTCGCCAGGAGATAGGAGGTGAAGCCAAGGGTGGTACTAGATGTCTCAAACCCGGCCAGGAAGAAGGTCAATCCCTGCCAAAGATAGAATATTTATGAGACTGGCAAGAATGACAACTAATCCAATCGGCCCCTTTTTCGCTTAAAATTTCTTTTCCTTTCAGCCTAACTCACAAGATGAAACGTGCAAATTTCACATAATGTGAAATTTGCATGATTTTATAATGATTTTAAACCACTGTTTTTTTCTAATGTTAATGTTAAATTTCAACATTCGAATCTTACCTCGTGTTTGTCCTTTGAAACACCATTACCCGTGAAAAACCAACTACTGAAATTATTACTGCGTAAGTCCATCAAAGCAGATGCAAGAAAGTTTCACTTCTTATTGTCTTAGAGACAGGTTTAGATTTTCTGTTTCAAGCATAATTACACAGGTGCAAATGGTATCATACTTATGTAATAATGGAATATTGAAGCGTATTAGAAAACAGAAACCTCATAATCAACAAGAAATGAACAGAAAAGCGTGAACAAAGAAACAAGCAAATTAAATATGTCACAGCACATTTTTTTTCTGTTGTGGAAAGCTCTAGATCGCCTGCAAGTGTTTTACTAAAGCGCAAAATGACCACTTCATACTTGTGCTTTCAGTTCATCCATGGTCAAAGATTTTTTGCTCATCCCCTTGCGGTGTTCTTCTTCCAGTTTCTCTTCTTCGGTTGCCTGAGCTTTGTCTTCAGCAGTCAATTCGGACTTCTTGTGAGCATCCAACATCAGCTGCAGGAAGTCCACTCTCTGCGTAAAACGGGGGTATAAGAATTGAGCTGTTTAGCTGATTTCAACCTTTTCTGTTGACCCAGAATTTCAACTTTATTGTAAATCTGGTCTGTACAAAAGTATAGCAACTTTTTACATTTCAACTTTTTGCTAGCTGTTTTCAGCTTTAAGTGGCCACTCACATCCCTGATAAAAAGAAAAGGGTGGGCTAGTGTTGGACCAGTGGGTATGCAGTAATTCAACTTTGTGCAGTGATTTGAAATTCAAATGATTTCAATGCATGCAAGGACACACAAAATTTGACAAATTGTGATTTGGTATCAACAAAACAAAATTCCTGCTAACCTATTTTGCTTTCAATTCTTTACAGGATAAAAACGCTTTTCTTTTGAGTAGTCAAATAGAAACCTGAATTCATTCCGCTTTATTAGTCCAGTTGTCGCACTGTGACATTTGGACATAAATAGACGAAAAAGCTCTCTCAGTACAGTAAGTAAGTTTATAAGTATGTTCTAATTTATTTTCTGGTGTTTTAATACAGCATAAAGAGAAATTCCTTAAATTTCAGGAACGTGTGCCGGTAATTTTTTAATGACTCACATTAAAACATTAGCCCCCCAAGTCTCTGGTTTCTGGTCACCGCGCGCGTCGCAGAAGACCTGAAAGAAGATTTTTTATTTTGCGTAAAACGATTTCCAAATGCTGTCAAACTTACTTGATCGGCTGGGATTCTGCTACCACGTAATTTTAGCGTGTTTTTGATGGGTGGGAATGAGTAATATGTACGGTGAAGGAATCCCCCTAGGCCTCCGTACATTTCAGTCTGGCACGCCTGTGTACCTTTACACGAAGGCCGTATCCGAATCAGTCGGCTGCGGCTTAATATTGTGCATGATTCTATGAGAACTGGCTGTGGATGCTGCCAAATACTCAGTGTAATTTCGGCCGATTCGAACCCGGGCCCACGTCTGTGAACCAGACAAACGAAGTGGTCTCACGTCCTGCTTACGTATACAATATGAAACAGGTTGTAACTGATCCAACCAGAGAAAATGCTGTATTGGATTTAATTATCACTAACTTTGACAATCAGTACAAGAGCTCTTTGACTTTGCCACCAGTAGCTCAAAGTGACCATAATTGTGTGATGTGGGAACCTGATATTAATTCCTAGAAGCACGCACGTCTATTATTTGCCCGATGAAAGGCTCAAGTGTACGATCTTTTGCAAATTGGATTCAAACTAAAATATGGCAGGAAATAATTAGCGCTAGGCCTAGCTCTTGTCAAGTTAAAACTGATATTTTTTTGAGATGATCAGTAAACATTTTGATTTTTATTTCCCCACTAGAACTTTTAGAAAGTATGGAAATATGTCGAGTCGATGACTTGACCTTGGGGGAAAACCTTTTGTTCAATGAGAATGGTAATATACAACATGATCTTGATATCTTGAGTGAGTGGTCGAAGAGTAATGGGGTTTCCTTGAATCCTGCTAAATGTTAAATATTACAGGTGTATTTCGGCAAACAGGATCCCCCAGAAGCCACCTACAATATTTCTAATGTTCAGCTGCCTAATGTGACTAGTGTCAAGCTCCGAGGGGTCATCCTTCAGAGTATTCTGAAGTGGGATGGTCACATTGCCGACATTCTAACTAAGGCTAATCGTAAGCTGTTCATGATTCGTAAACTTAAAATGACGGGATTAACTAAGGATGAATTGGTCTGTGTGTGTAAAAACTACCAGCGACCAATTATGGAATATGCTGTTACTGTTTGGCATCCATCGTTGACGGACAGCACAATCTAACTTATTAGAATCAATCCAAAGACGAATTTGTCGCATCATTCTTGGCAATAATTACTCTAATTATGATGAAGCTCTGCGGTTACTTGATTTAGAACCCTTAACGGAAAGAAGAATACACTTGTGTACTAAATTTTCCTTGAAGACCTTCCGTTCTAGCAAATTCCCTGACTGGTTTCCCAAATCTAACAGGTGTCATTCAATGTCCTTCAGGTCAGCTCGAAAATTTGACAGCCATCATGGTTCAACAAAAAGATTTCAAAATAGCCCCTTACCGTAATTGACAAGATTGTTGAATAATATACAGTTGAAAATTGATTCTGGGATTTTGGAATGGTGCATAACTTTGATTTGATGAGACGAATATGTACGGGGGCATTACTGACTATTTTCCCCTGGTGTCTTAGTATATGCAATGCCTATTAATGTTATGTGTCTTAATGCATATTGCATGATCCCAATGCTTTATTATATTGGAACTTGTATGTATTATTTATGGTTTTGATGTTCTCATTATTTCATTATCTAGTGTAATATTTCTTATACGTATTTTTTTATTTGTAAAGTATTTTGATGTACCACTTTGCTATTGAACCTTAGGGTTGCAAGTAAGTAGCAATAAGCCAGTAATAATAATAACAATATTAATAATACAAATTGAAAACGCTTTTTAGCAACAAACCGTGAGGGGCCAGTCATTTCAGTGTCGGTAAGGCTGTGGCGGTACATATGCATGCAGTGCATGCAGTGGGGATAGGCATCGTGTTGTGACAATAAATGTAACAACTCATGCGTCGTCACTTGCCAAGAACAAAGGTAGATTAGAGTGAGAGGAGATTTTATTTTCTAAACTGAATTTTCCCCCTAATATTTTATGTGCAGCTTGTTTCTTATAAGCTCGTGAGAATTTTATTTTCCTTTTGGCTCTGGCATGTCTAGAGCTGATCTATTTGATTAATTTTTTAAAAAGGCTATTTGACGTGCAACTTGTTTCTTCTAATCTAAGGCAGAAAACAATGTACAAAGAATGTCACCTCATGAGAATTTCATTTAAAACCGGAAACTGGAGCTGAATATTTATTTTTCACATTCAATTTTTTCACGGTTGTGCTACTGTAACAAGCTCAATCTTGCCAAGCATTGAAGCCTCTTGTTTGAGTGAGATGACTGAAACCATTGCCTCTCGTCAAAGTTTATGGTTATTTTATTAATTCAAAGTTGTAAATTCACACTTCTCATAGTAACAAGGCCATGCGCTCTAAAGTATATGTGCATGCACATCACAACTAAGGAAAAAAAAGACAGGGGGGAAAAAGCCGCAGAAACCAGAGTCTTTTTTTTTTTTGGCCTTACCCGCTCTGTTCCACTCTTCCGGAGTTCCACTGCCTGCTCCATGATATTTTCAAAGAAATCCATCGTTTTACGGTTGAAAGAGGACACATTGAAATAATTGAGGATGGGAGCCAGGAACGGAGCTACCACTACAAAAACGAATGAGAAATGTGATCGTGAGATTTGGAAACATATTTTCTCGTTCCCAAAAGCGGCTTGGGGCCAGCAGGGACTAAGTCCAGAAAAGTTGTACAGGATGTGCTACTTTTCTGGACTTTGGACTACAAAGTTTCCCTCCATGAAAATAAAAAATAAATAGATAAAAACTGTAAAAGCCTCACATCCAGTTGCTAAAATCGATAATTCAAAACATCAGCTTTCTGTTCGTAATGATCACGGCATTCATTTCCGGAAAATACTTACAGAAAACAATAACTGCTAAGTTCAACTTGGGAGTAAAGATGTCCTTTGCATGAATGAGGAAGGGGTCGTTCTCGGTCTCTTGAGAGTTTAGAGTCAGACCAAACGCACTGTTGCCAATAGCGTCAATAAGATAGCCACCATAGATGCTGGGTAAAAAAGTCATACATGGCATTATTATTAATACAGGACACGTCTGGCATGGTATAAGCGAACGCCATTTTAAACTTAATGCTAATGATCATTATGTGTCCATGTGCGTTTCTGCCTTGGCATAAACTTTAACCTGGGCCATCAAGATGAAGCACGTAGATAACTTACTCCTTCAGCTGAACGCTCTTGCCTTCCTCGTAGTGTTTAGCAACTTTCCTGATCATTGGATCCAGGCAACTGTTGATAAGTGGCGCCATCTGATCAAAAACGGAAACGATTCAGTGAGCTGAAACAACTGAATAACTTGAGACAATTTGTGCAAAGCCCTTCTTCATCACGTCTTCAAAATCTACA
Organism: Acanthaster planci; assembly: GCF_001949145.1. The sequence goes on from NW_019091365.1 coordinate 843,732, forward strand.
AAACCCGAAAAGTAAAAACTAGTGTCCGAAGTCCACGAATCGCGTACATGTAGATATGTTGTGGTAGTGGTGGTGGTTTTATTATATCTGGTAATGACATCAAGGATTGCTCAAAAGCGCCATGCATGGGCGCTGCAGCTCGCGAGCCTGAAGAAACCTGTAGAGGGAAGACCACGGGAAGCAGTTACAGTTTTAGAGGTGGGAGAAAAACCCACGAAATCGGGTAGGGACTGAAAACTCAATCCACATGTGAACCAAGATGGGATTCGAACCTGGACCACAGAGGTGGAAGGCCAGGAAGGAACCACTACGCCAACCTGACCTGTTGATGCATATATGTGTACTGAACAACTAAAGAAAGGAGCATTATAATTGTCCACAACAGGCTGACAACATTGTGTCAGCTTACTTTCACAACGGAGACAATGCATTTACCAGCTTCATCTTAGATCCGCTGAAGGTGGGACTGAGGATACCCCTGACATCCTTCCAGTGATCGTCCCTTAGTGCAGTCAGCGCCTTGTCGAATGGCTTATTGTCGATTGCCTGCTTCTAACGTACCCATAAGAAATCAAGAAATCTGTCAGGACTTTCTGGCAATGTTTAAAGTGTCTACTCAACCCAAGAAATAGAAATCTTCCCTTTACAAAACCCTTTCCCATTCGCTGTAACTCGAAACTGATTGTTGACCTTACACTTTTTCATACATGATGTGTGATTTTGAGATTGACATCGGACAAGGACCCGACACTGCTGCTTATGTTACTGTTTTCGTTTCTTTAAGCTGGCTGGTGAACTACATTCCAAGTGTAAAGCTATTACATGTAGATAGTCATGCAGATTTGGGAGAGTAATGCTAATTTATCTCCCTCCATTTTTCGTGAGCCAGCATAGGCCTACTTTTTTAATTTCAGACCCTTTCAGTTTGAATCCCCCAAAGAGCAATATTCTTCGCGTTTTTTCTGACCACTACAGTTGAGCGTTTCTTTGTTTTGTGTTTCTCAGAATTCTACCCACCTTCCGATTAGTGAAATTTGAGAATTCCTTGATGCACAGCATTCTGACAAAGTCAACATCTGCTGCCAGCAGGACGGCGCGCCATCCAGTATAAAAGCTACAGGAACGAAGGGCACATGACGAGATAAGCGTAAGGAAGAAGTAGTGACATGTGGAATCCCATTTCAAGGCAAAAGTGAGGTATTTCGCATTGTGCATTCAAAGATGTTTTAAAAGCATACACGATGACGCGCACCCAAATTTGCCTCGCCACTGTTTAGCATCGATGGCAATATACCGTAGAGTGTGACTTGTTAAAATTGTTATTGCCAAATAAAAAAAATTTGAAGAGGGGGAAAAAGGTGTTTTAAACCGTACAACTTGGGGCCATTTCTATAACACGTTGCTTTCTTGAGTCTACAAAATGATTGGCAAAAGTAGATCTCGGGGGAGACAACGGGGTCCCCCCGAGCTAGATTTTTGGGGGTCAGGAACGTCATAAAATATATCGGTTTTATTTTTCTCCCAAAGGTGTAAATGGCATAATGTCAACGTTAACTACCTTTGTGAATCCGAAAGTTTAATCTCCCACTTACTGTAGGAATACAAGTATGGTCCACAAATACACAATTCCTGTATCCAGCATGTCCATGTATGTAGGTCTACATTTCTTGGCGGCCAAGACAGACAGACCATAGAGCTACAAACCCATGCTGATTATGATCATAGAGCTACAAACCCAGGGTTTGTAGCTCTATGTTATGATGAAGATGATGTTTGCCTTTTTGAAAAACAGGGTTTCCTCCAAACTTGGTTTTTCTCCAACCATGTGGTCCAACAATTTGTTGACATTTTACTTACCCAGGTAGCTTGCTTTACCGCTCCATATTTTTTTTTATTTCCTCATCTCCAAAGCTATACTCCTTGACTGTATACATGTTTTGCGCCATAGGTCTGCGTATCATGTATAATTACACTTTGCTGTCTTCCGTCTTACTCAGTCTGTTGTTAATAAATCGGACGATGAAGCTCGGAATCCAGCGACAATTGGATTTGGGTGAATTTTCAAATATGACTCTGAGCATTAAAATGCACAGAAACAAATGTATATGCATGCATACCGTCTCGTTCATGCCGTCATTAACTTTACTAAGCTGAAATTGTATTTCACGAAGTCTCGACAAGTGTAACCCCATCAACTAGCGAGAAAACGTATTTTATTTCAGCAATCTTTTGAAGGAAATTTTACATGAGAACCGGACCGCTTCTGCTTCACATTGTACCAATCGCATATGCTACTGCTTGCGGTTGCTAGTTAATTCACATACTCCTAAATATTCTCCTAAGTGTCTGGCTGATACCAATTGCAGCATAAGGCTGCTTGTTTCCTGCCCAGTCTCATACGTACCGGCGCCCCCCCCCAAAAAAAAATGGAGAATCATGAGTTGCTTCCTCACCCATTTAATTACTGACAACCTCAGTGGCAGGACTGATGCAAGTGGCATTCCCATTTGTCCCAAAAATGTGCTCATCGACAACTATCGCTGATTTTGGTTAACAACTGTGAAACAGCTGTATATTTCAAATATAATTTGGCACAGATGAAGCGCCAGGACCACAAATCCTCGTGCGTTGCCGTTGCGTGGAATCTGCGTGCATATTGTTCTTCACTCTCCTGGTTTTCTGATTTTCTTTCTAATACAGCCTAGAAATTCGACAGCCATTATCCAAATCTGGCCACATAATAATGAACGTAGAGAGTCAACAGCGGATAATTTAGACGTGTTGAGGAAAAAACTTCAGCCCATACTGGAAAAGGTTACTTTCAGAATAAAACATTCAGACAAAAAACATGAGGTTGAGATTAACCACACAATAATGCACGAAGAGGGTCAACAATTGATAATTTAGGTATGTTTTCAGTAAACACTTTATCCTGTACGGGACAGGTTCCCTTCAAAATACAACATTGAGACAGCAAACCAGAGTCCCCCTATGCACTCAAGCACAAACATGACGGCTTACCCAAATATCTTTCCATGACGTGCAAAGTTCTTCTCGTGAAAGCCCGGGATTCCCTATAAAATAGATAGATAAAAGTTTTACAGTCTTTTAAAAGTTAGCATATGCAGTTTTACACCACATTCTGAAATACTTCTGTTCATCTTCAAAGTGTGCCATGCCAATCAAAAGTTTTACGAACTGTACACTAACAGTACTAATGTGCCTTTTAAAACTGCACTGCATAACGAAATGGCACTCTACTGCTGTTAAGCAGCCGTTAGAATGATTGCTTCAGTCATGTTCTCCAACCTCTAAAGAGTGAATTTTTTACAAATATCAGTATAACTCGTTTTGTTCTAAACTGTCCTGATCTAAATCTGAAACGTACAAAACGAATTTCCATCTGTTAGGAAAACAGTTTCAGTAAGAAACAGAGATGAAGGTGGACAGACCCTTGACCAAATGGACACACCCTTGAGCAAAATTCCACTGCAGAACGCACATGGACCTTGTCCCTAAATCACACTCTACATTGCTTCACAAATACTGAAAAAATGTAACCCCTTCCCCTAAAAATAAAAAAGCAAAGAAACAAACACACACCAAAAAAACTTGCATTAGGTTTGGGCTAGCAAAACACTCATACTTTGACTTCAAAGTACTCTCCTGGTCTTGAAGGTAAAAAATGCCTTTTAGACTCAAACTACAGAGTCTGTAGTTTGAGTCTAAAAGGCAATTGAGATATTCCCATGTTACACTTTAGAAGTCTGAAAATTCTAATGAAAAAATAAATACATTGGATGGGAAAAGCTGCCTGTAGACTATAAGGGATTCCAGTTCCTTCCTTTGTTCGTACAGATTCCATTTTGCCTCCACAAAAAAGTAAACGAGAAAAACGGGAAATAAAAGCAGGCGGCATCTTGCCCTTTCCTGAAGAGAAATGGCGAACCAGTTCTGTATTGCCAAATAGTCAATTATAGGCCTACATGTAAAATGTACTTACATCTTTACAAAATATGAAGTCAAAGGTATTACCAATGAACGGCTTAGCCTTTGGTGCGGGAATTTGCAATCTTGCCAGATATTGATGGCACCAGTAATCGTAACTGTTGAAGAGAGTGACAGACAGGTGGATTTGGTTTTAATTTTGCCATGCCTTCTATGTACCAAATGGACGATTTAAAATCCCAGCAAACACGCCCAACTAGCAAGTACACTGTAAAACCCGAGCGTTTAACTTCTACATGTATATTTAAAGTAAACGCAAATCTGTAACAATTTTTAACATTAATTTTAGACACGTTTATCAATGAACACATATACGAAATGTTTACATGCTGAACACATTATTTTATTTAGTAAACGCAACGCATGTTTATGGTTAAATGTGTGGATGTGTTTAGCATATGTTTTTAAACACTTATTTATTATCAACTTGTATGCAGTGATAGCAAGCCAACTGCTACAACAGCCAGCAGACGTGCGGGGGACGCGGAAAGATATCGAAGTGCTCATGCACGTGTGTGTACATACAGCACATGCGCCTGTGTGCACTGTACAGGCGTCTTAAATGCCTGTACATACACGTCTTAAACGTAAGCAGTATAACTGTAGGTACACTATGGTGTGAACGGTATTTATGTGAAAATCAAGTGATAAACCACTCTCCATCCATATCGTTATACATAATATCAGCTCAAATTAACCACTTGCAATATGATATATAAAAAATCATCGGCACTAAAGATTATTGGCGGAAAATAATGAATTCACGTTTGAAACCGCTATAAACAGCCTTTTAATGTCTCGATGATAAATACTTTCAACCACGTTCACGACTAAACGTGTGTTTAGTTTATAGGCCTAAACGCAACAAACGGTAAGGGGTTTTACAGTGATAAGCAAGTTCACGCAGTTTGACTGCAGTAACTTCTGAAATACTAATAGGTCATTTTTAAGAGTGCCTGAGCACGCACATAATGTCTGCGACAAGGATGGCGTCATCTTTTTTTTTCCGCGCGGAGAATGAGAAGTTTGCGCTTTAGTTTTATATATAGCTCTATGGTATTGGCACAAGTATTGTCTTATTTATATCATGCACTTATATTCTGCGTATTCACCCTTTTTTTGTTCCACCGCACGCAAGAGTTCAAAGTCCATTGGGCGTGCTTAAAGCACACGCACGTGGATAGTTTGTGCGAAGGGCCAACAAAGTAAATGTACAGTGTATATGCACATGTAAATTTAACACGGTCCTGCTCGTGGAGAACTGTGCATGTAGCTATAGGAGAGTACCCTGACATGTTGCTCTTCACTGTGTCCCTCGTCTTTTCGTCTGGAAATTGGGCACATATTCAACTGTGGTTCCCTAACTTTGGATTTTTTTTCTGAAAGCCGACTTCGAGAATTCCAGCTTCGCTTGGCCACGAAGGCCATCTGCCAAACCGCAAATTCTCGGTTTGTGGCTCTGTATGCTCTGCACGCTTTGATTTAAAGAGTGAAAAGGCTCATTGTTCGGTGACGTGCGGCTCTAC
>NW_019091365.1:849704-865838 GCF_001949145.1 Acanthaster planci
GCCTTTTCATTTCTTGGCAACGCACAAAGGCCGTTCGTGCTACACATGGTGTCAAGGCGATCCACTTTCCTCAGGCATAGCCTAGCCTAGCATTTTACATTTCAGCACTTCTTCACAGTTGATCTAATCTAGCAATTTACCTCCACTCAAATTCCTAAGATATTTGTAAGACATTTGTTTTGTATGGGGGCGCATCAAAGGCTTCATTTTTATAACTGGAAAAACTTGGAAAATTAAGTTAGAACTTTAGATTTCCATGAACGTTCTAGCCGGTACGTCAAGTCATGATTTAATGAACAGGAATACTGAGTGCTTGATGAAATTTCACTCACTGCGATTAGTGAAAATTTAGGCAAAATTTCGTTCCAGTGAGGCACTAGAAAAGAAAAATAAAAAAAGGGGGGCATAGGTCCGTGACACCTTGGCCACGTTAGTAAACATGTACGTACATGCATGTATTTACATCAGCAATATCATTAGTTTGTTGATGACGATCTAGTGAAGTTTGGATGGCAGTCTTCATTGCATTGCGACTGACGTCAAGGTTCTGAAATATTACCCAAAAGTTTATACTAAGTTGTTCTTGATTTTACCTCGTAAAGAAACCAATTTTACGTGTACGTATTGTTTATGTTCTTAACTATCCGGCCAGGGGGTTAAGGAATTCAAGTCCCTGGACTGCAAAATCGAGGAAAATACGCTCAAAGACTACATTAAATCACATTTGTCACGGTTGTGGACGTAGGCCTACATGTAATTCCTCCGTTCTCGAGTTCTAAGTGAACCTGATGAGCTGCGTACTCGCACTACGTGCGCGCGATTTCCAGTGAAGCTGACTTTTGCACGCCTACTATCATAAAGGCTATATACACACGTACCTGGTACCTGCACCTGCCTGGCAATATCTAAAAACAAGTTCCGTTTGTTGACGGATGAGTGCTTCAGTCCATGGGAGGTTTAGGACTGACCGGTAACCCCTATTGGAACCCCCGGGAAAAGCTCAATTTTTTGTTCAGCTTCACATTTTGGGCTCGTAAAGATGAATTTAATTTAATGCTAATTTTTACATGAACAACCTCGATCAGCATTAGCCGGCTCAAGTATGCTGTAAATGGGAAGAACAGTTATCGCGGATCACTCTCAGAAGCCTTTTATTTGTTTGCAGCTTTTTTATGGAATTAAACGCGGCAAACTCTTGTTGAGACGTAAATTTTATGAAAAATGAAACAGTAACGTGTTTCATGGGCGTGTACGCAGCTCGGATTCTCGTAGCCGAATAGTTGGGCGCTCACACACTGTACCAGAACGGCTGAATGCAGTCCACAATAATAGATCCCCTCCGTACGACGTCATGTATAAGGGCAATTCTTTCTTCCTCAAGGATAGGCTCTAGAAAACGACGTGGAAATGGGGCGAAGTGACTGTAAAGCTGACTGTTTATTCTTAACTGGGGACCCCACTCGACAAGCATTGCTTCTTGGGGCCCCCATCCACATATAAATACTTCGTGAAACTAGAGTAATATTATGTGGAAAATAAAGTGAACTGAACGGAAAGCTTCGTGCCTATGTAAGGTACATGTATCTTAAGTTGCATAGGAGCGATCGGTCTGATGCGCCATCGGTCAGTCTTAGTGCATGATTTGGCGATAATTCCAGCCAAACGCTTTTTATTTTTAATTCACGGTTGTGAACGATTCCCGAAAAGGGAAGTCAAGTTGGAGATTTCATGCAGTCCGAATTCTGGACCAATCGGGAACAGCGATTGGGCGATCGCGCCCAGCACGTTTGCTGCCTAGTTGTGCTACATTATGTATAAACACTGTGCTTTGAAGTGACTTGAAAATAATGAGCTTACATGAGTAGAAGAGCACAGGCTGTTATAATTAATATCCATGTTGATGTGGCGAAAAATGGAGGCTCCCAGCCCTCGTCCATGGTTGTACATGTACATATGTATGTGACGCCGTCAATCGGACTCAACACTGCACAAACATACACTGTACATGTACATGTACGTACGCAACTGATTTTACGCATAGGTTGTGCACCCATTCGACGTGTAGTACAGCGGGTGCTTAACCTGGTCTTCGTAAACCGTTAGACTGGTTATCAATCCCAGCCAAGTCTTCAGAATTCGCAAGACGAATGGCATTTTTGTTTACAGGGGAGACTCGAGATGATTAAAGGCTAGGATGGTCGTTCTGAGATCCGGAGGATCGTTTTTGAATTTTCAAAGAAAGATATAAAGGCCTGTATTTGAACGGGGGAAGCTTCCGTGAAGCGTGCAGACTAGTCTAATTTCAAGACTGGTAGTAACACAATAGAGCTACATGTACAGTACAAACTCAACGTAGTTTTTTATGCAGTAACACCATTTTCCCATAGGAAAGTGCATGCAAGAGTATCCCCGGTGTGTGGGAAAATAAGAAAGAACTCCAGTGGGCTTTTATAGATGGATTTCACATTAGCGCTGTCTGTGCATATCCGCATCGAAACCGAGGCTCTCCGTGTTGAACTTCGTTGCGCTCGCCTGCGGAGTCGACACAGTACATATGTACTGTGTATGCAGTATCCGGTTCGTAAGTGTGACACCACTTCAGTTTAAACCACGCCCACTGCATAAGATACACGGCCATCGCAGGTACGTTAGTTTGGGGTAAATTGCCATTGTTTTTTCTTTTGATTTCACGTGTCGAGTCATCCTGAAAGACTCTTCCACAAAAATGTACAGCTTGAAAAGTCTGAATTTAACATACCCCCTTTATGTATTTTGAGTCTTGACTCCTTACTTTCAATCGTTTGATCGTATTAAGAATTGAAGCTGACACATACAGCCTCGTTTTCAATCGCGGAAGTGCGCAGATTGACGCTAAAAGCGTCCTATTGGGATCCCTCTATTAGCATGTAGTGTACTGAATTCTAGAGGAATTCCTCCGGGTTTATATTTATGGCAAATTAGTCTAGCCCCAAAATGCAGTGAAACAGTGGCATATTTTTTGCTTTTTCCTCTTTGTAGGTAACACAGGTTAAGTAGGTCTAAGAAGTGACGTTAATTTGTGCTGGAAATTGGGGGATGGAAACGTGAAAAGTGGGGGGGGGGAGATGAAACAAACATGTAATCTGTATCTGCAAGGGCATGATTATGGCTTTGTTTTATTAATTTCCCCGTTTCAGTGATAGGTTGTGATTGTAGGCCTACATGTAACCTCTATCCCAAGGGATGCCATGTTCATTTTTCTTTCTTCATGCTCAGGTACAGCAAGACAATCAATGATATGAACCTGATATTTTCCTTAGTATGTGTCATGGGCAGTGCTGATACTGCCGACAGAGTTCACGGTACAGAAGCATTTACGCAAGATGTGAAGCTGTATAGTGGGATCCCAATACGACGTTTTTAGCGTCGATCTGCGCATTTCCGCGTTTGAAACTGAGGCTGTATGTGTTAGCTTCAATTCTTAATACGATCAGACGATGGAAAGTAAGGAGTCAAGACACAAAATACACTAGGTGTGTTAAATTCAGACTTTTCAGGTTTCAAACTTTTGTGGAAGAGTCTTTCAGGATGACTCAACACGTAAAATCAAAAGAAAAAATAACGGCAATTTACCGCGAACTAACGTACCTGCGATGGTCATGTATCTTGGGCAGTGGGCGTAGTTTAAACCAGCCCCACCCCCCGCACGCTATCATTTAAAATTTTGAGACCCACTCCAGTAATTTTATAGAAACTTCCTATGAGATTCCTTCAATAATGCTGTCCTTGTATCAGGAAGTCAAATAAAGCTATATTCAAAACGGAAAACAAAACAACCCACTGACATCAATTCACACAGAAAACCTCAGTAATCAGGTGTCGCGCCTTTTTTTATTGAAATCTTGACAACCTGTCACACATCTTCAGAAAAAAAATGCTCAGCTTTAAAAAAAAAGACTGAACAAGCTTAACACTGTTTAATGGCAAGATTTTGAAATGTCCTGCAAGAAATAATGAAACGTACGAGAAACTGCTATTTCAAAGATGGATTTGCACCGGGAAGACGACAAACTGATAAGTTTGAAGGTTTTCTCCAAAATCAAAACCTCTAGCGTAATTTTTCCTGCTTTCAGAAGGAATTCTGACTTCAAGTTACGTATTTACTTCAACTTACTGATAGAAACCTGTGTTCCTTTCCATCTGTGGGAAATTTCAAAACTGTTAATATCAAATACAGAACTGTGTATAATTTTTCTGGATTTCTTCAGAAAAATTGGTTTAACATACATTACTGTTTTTCAAAGAAAACAGTTTGAATTTTCAAGATATACTAAAAGACTAGTGTAGTAGTTTAGTATTTTTCAAGGTCAGTGCCAGACACTGAACTTGTTAGGATAGAACAAAGCTGGAGAACATGGAAATTTGAAGGTGAATAAGAAAAGGTTAATTACAAAATAATTGAAATGAATAAATAAAATTGATGAACCATAACTGCTTTTGAAAATTAAGCTTTATGACAAAAGTACTTAATTTTAAACAGGAAGGTTTAAAATCTTAAATTTATTTTGTAATCTTTCTGGTTGTATTTACCATCAAATGTACATTATTCTTGTAAAACTATTCATTCTTGTTAAACTATTTCCAACCTACCAGTTCAAAATCTGGTACTGAACTTGGTACTGGAGAGCTGTTCGACTTTAGCTTGAGAACTTACTTTGTCCTACATCTTCAGGAAATTTGGGGGAAAAACACACAATGACAGCTCTGCAGAACCTATTAAACTTTGTCACAAAGCAATGTACTGTCTTCTTTTCCAGAATAAAATTTCCTCTCGGGAAACACTGCAAAATATGATTCACCATCAGTTGTTTTCTTTCAGATTTTTGCATCTTCTTCCGGAAAAATAAGACTGTTCAACATTCCAGAGTTGTTTTGCTGAATGATAAAAAGAGCGGGGAAATGCCATGGACAATGGACAATAAAAGTATTTCGTATCGAAACCGGTTTAAAATGAAGACATCTTGTAACTCTGCAGTCCCCATTGACTGAGATGAGTCTTGTTTCTTTGCAAATGTTATTTGATGTAGGGTCTACCTATAGGATCTGTACTTGCTTTAGGTTTGGCGACAGTAGTGTCAAGCTTGACAAGTACAGATCCTATTCCTTTCCGAAAATTTTCAACCCCAGGGAGGACTGCAGGTATTTTTCCCTGCCATGCAGCTTCCGACAAAGTAGATGGATTTTAGGTCCAAGAAGCATTTGCTGCGAAATACATGTAATTGACTATAGGCATGTAACTTTACCGGTAAAAATTTCAACCCTGGTCTGGAGTGTGGCTCAGAACACTTGTGCTGACGAAATATAATGAACATTGGAAATGTGCACAGCATTTCGGTACCTGTTGCTGGTTTCTTTAGGCCTAACAGGTTTATGGTTTCTCTTTGTAGGGGAAACCAATGAGACCTTTGTATGTGAAACACGTTTTTGACAACGCAAGACACAAGGAAAAGGCACATTCTGATTATTTCGGTATATTTGATAACACCTTACGTATACTCTGATAGTGTCCCACTGGATATGATAAATATGGATAGAGGCTTGTACATATCTTAATTTCAATTTGACAGTATGAGACGCAATGGCAACTGACCAATGCATCACTGCCCAGTGGGACCCCGAGTAAAGGAAAACAAGAAATTTAAACAAACTTGAAGCTCGGCTAACCAAAATTTCCACGAGGCAAAGGTACATACGCTGTTTCATCAACCAGGTCTGAGGTCTTAATATAATTCAGTTTTCTGTGTGCTGTGCAGAGAAAATTTAATCAAATCCCGCAAATCCAGAATGTTAATTTGATTAACACTCTGCTTGATCATGTCCATTTACACGTACATGTCTGCCTGTATTAAAAATTCCCCCTTTGAAAGAAGTGAACATGGTGAATGGTTTAGAGGTTTGATAATTTTGTTATTTGCTGTGCATGGATCCTGATATGCTATGCAATTATATATGTAACTTAACTGTGTTTCTTAGTATGCTGTTATTGACAGGGCCTTGGTTTACCAGGGGAATACATGCAATTTATTAAATAAGATTTTACTGGTTAACGAAAGATACTGCATATACATCGGTATGTGAATCAAGAAGCCATTTCACCGTGCACTGCATGTCAAATGCTTGGAGCAAATGCAAAGGGTGCAGAAATTGCCAACCTGTAGTAGTCACCCTGGCCGTGAACAAAACCAGAAGACGAACTATAATTAAAAAAAAGGTTTAGGAATAACGAAGTGAAATAAAAAGTTACGAAATAAAGTAAAACAAGTAAAATGGAATAGAAAAAAAAGGTACCCGTTGCATTTCCCCATCTATAAAATAATAGAATGATAAATGAAATCAAAACATTTTTACAGACTGAAGCAATGAGGCATTAATATCCGTTAAAAACCCGTTTTTATAGCATTGATTTGAATCATTACGGCCAAAATTTGAAATGAATGAATTTACCGCTTTGTCTATAATATGCATTATAGACAATTGTGCAACATCGTTTTTTACTAGCATGTTGTGTTTGTTTACATGTACATCTAGAACGTCGTAGAGTCGCATGTATTGCGTAAACCTGTAATTTTATGAGGAAAAAAATCGTGTAATGTTACTTTTTTTTACAGTGATTGGATCAGCTTTTACTTGTAAAAAAGTGTGGACCATTTGAACAATGAACAAGTTCAGGAATACTACGTGTAAAAATATGAAACTTTACATTGCCAAACTTAATTGAAATGCGCAAACTTTAGTTATCAGCATTTTTTCTCTCTAGCAAGAGTATAGGAACTAAGCTGCTGTGTGTTCAGAATTTATCGACCCAAAGTGTATCAAATAATAATTTCCTGCCTGAAGAGTACAGCAGGGATAAATATGCCTAATTAAGGTCAGGAAGCTGAGAAATAATTCGGACCATAACTGGCCAATTCTTATGCTGGTATTTTTTTAACCGCGTTGACCTTTGGCAACTGTTTCATCGAAAATTAATCAGCAAATACGTGGCAACAGTAACAAGTCATTATAACAAACTTATGCTGTAAAAACTTTGTACAATAAAGCATTGGGCAAAGTTAAGTTATTCAGATGATGGGCACTATTGGTCATGTTCAACAAATAAATAAAATGAAATTAAATATAAACTCATCAGTTAGACAAATTGTGTATAATTTTGGGCGTTAATTTACACCAAATTAAGGTAAAAGTTGCTCACAAGCCCAATTTTTCGCAGTTTAACATTGACAACCACAAACCTTACGGTAGCCAGTTAACGGTAATGTTTCTTCTCAGTAAGAGTATATCTTTCAAACTGTTATGCATTCAGAATTTCTCAAACCAAAGGTAACAAATGATAACTACCTTCAAGAACTGTAGAACCCAAACAATAAACACACGCCGAATTAAGGTGAGGAGGGTGAGAAATATTTTGGACTATAACTGACTAATTTTTTGCTGGTATTTTTCAACCACATTGACCTTTGATAATTATTACATCCGAAATTGATTTAAAATTCTTTACAATGACAAAAGCAGAAAAATCAATAGACCTTTTCAATAATAAATTCATAATTATATACGCATGCATACGAATGGCCTCTGTTTTTGTGGTGGAGGGTGATTCTATGAATATGAATTCATACAAGTGGAAATAAAACAGTAAAAAAGTAAGTCCCACTGTTTCCTTTTTTTAGCGTCCCCAGAGTTGAGATCTACAGTATCAAGTCTTGCTTTTTGAGTGATTTTCCTTAATATAGAATATAAACGGGAGGTAAGAGTGTTGTAAAATGATCATCCCGTATTCGGCAAAACGAACTGACATCAACATGTATGCCTGTATTGAGAACTCATCTCCGTTGGCCTTAAGCTTCATGGGTTATTACAAATTAAACTTCATTAAATTTTGTTACAAAATACAAATAAATATAAAACTACTTCTCGTGTCGTTTCCATTCAGGCATCAACGTAATTTAATCAGAATTATATACGAAAATGATTCGATGCAGGCTTTTGTTAAAATTAAAATCTGCATGTAACGAGGTCAGTGTTATCATTACTCAGCAATTATTCTGTGACGTTTTGTCAGCTAAGCTCTTTTAAGACTATAGTCTGCAATTTTCTCTATCTTTTAGCTTGATGAGTTTAAGGCCAATTTGAAATCCTTAAACATAATGAATAAAGATTATCCTCAATGACTTTTTTGTTAAATTGATTTTTGGTTTTTGTTTGATTCTGTCAACATGTTTAATTTAAAACGGAACATATTCGTATCAGGTCCAAAGGTGTTTTGGAATCGATCTCAAAGTTGGATTGCTCAACATCAAAATTTGTCTAACACTGCCTGACTAGTTATCCTCGAGTCCATCGCCACTGTGGAGAATAATTTAATTTAGTGCAATCTACTGGTTGAAACAGCTTATTGAGTTTAAACATATAAAGGTCTGTTATTGAAAACATATCCAACAGTCATTCATTTATTGCAAAATTATTTTAATCTCATATTCTTATCAATTTCCTACTGTACGCACCTTGAGTTGACGTGTTGAGTGAAAAAAGAGCAATTTTCAATTTGCTTTGAAAATGTTGTATACTTTTGCTGGTGTCACGTGGTTGTACACAGTGGCGGTTTCATGTCGCCTTTATTGTATACCGTATCTTGACGTAGGTCTGTTTGCCCAAAACAACAGTTGTTTTGGTAGGTTGGCGAGTCTGGTGCAATAAAACAACCCAGCCAGTGAGAAACGTCGAAGGCGTTTCCGCTCATATTTGTGTAAATTGAACGCTGGCCGTCAAAATCACGTAACTGAAATCTACCTAGCCGTAGCTCTGAAAGCTACAGCTCACGTGCGATCACTTTCCTAGCCTTAGTCAAGGCGTTCGCGGCACATTGTGCTCGGCTGGAAACACCAGCAAGACTAGTGCGAGTGGCGAACCCCTCCAATGAATATTTATTTATTCAGTGTATCTGCCCCTAGTTGAAGTGCACCCCCAAGCGGCAAAAGAAAGTCAAATGGTTGTAACTTTTCCAAGCGGGTTCTTACACACGTATTGCATGTAGGCAAAGACCATATATTATGAAAGAATAAAATCGTTACGGGTACTCAGCGTGCTCCACGTCAAACGCGCCACTGATCTCCATTATAAACGCACACCTATGGGGTGAGTACCATTGATCACCATTTTAATGGAGATTAATGGTGAGTACCAAAAAGTCACGCCCTCTTTTTTTCCCGCTCGGAGCGGATATAAGCGCTGCAGTATGCTGGATGGTGAAATTTAAAATGCCACCACTTAGCGCGCTTTATTTCTGCGCCCAGCACCCACACGCACGATTTTTCCATGATTACATGTATTGGGCATCATTTCTTGCGCGGACGAAAGTGTTGACAAAATATCAACGTTGCGCCCTCCTCGTGAACGCGTGTGACGTTTTAATAGTTTACGCAGATGCGAGTAATTCTCACTGGCCAATTTCCACAACATGCAGTGCACTATGCACGAGAATTTCTCAACCAAACAGGTTGATAGAATGTAAAGCCTGGTTTCCATACGGTCGTTAGTAACGCAGACGGTCCACAAGACGTCAAGACGCAGATAGTCGCGAAAGAGACGCCGCAGGCCGTCATTCTACCCCAAAATTGAACAAATTTGGAAACTCGGAAAATATTTGCAAAAAATAACTTTGTTAGGTGGCAGTGTTGCCTCTTGAAGCCAAACTGATACTCGACTGTGATATAATTTCATAACAGTCAGCTATGGGTGTGGGTGACGAGCCAAGCACGGGGGAGTAGTCGAATACTGCAAAAACAAGTTGGCCAAACAGTGTTGAGCATTTGTTTAATACTTGCCTTACCTTGGTTAAAAGTTACCATATTGTTGGTTAATTAATTTCCATCAATCATTGACCAACGATTGGTACGAATTTGCACAAGGTTGGGAAGTTGATATTTACACTAACATTGAGTAAAATATCAACCTAAAAGTTGACCAACTTCTTAACAGTGAATGGGCCATTTTGTGCCCCTCGATCATCAAGGTACTACTTCGGCTTAACCCAGTTCTGTATACTGAAGGTGACCTTGCTATGTGTAAGGCTATTGGTAAAGAACAGGTTTATTATTATTTATTTATTTCATGGGAAAACATGCAGGATTTATTTATGGGCGGCGCGGGTGACAGACTTTGGAACCAAAATGGCTTATATTATAATCTGAAGTTGTTGCTATTTACGTACATTCCGGCTTTGAGTCAGGTTAGAGGTGTTGCACAAGAAGCTTCACGTGGCACACTCATCCAAGCCTCCGTATAACATTTCGGGGGGGGGGCATATGGGGTATTGCGTCAAACCTAAAATTTAAATCATGCCCTTATTTTGTGTTTGAAAGTATATTTTTTTCGTAACAGAAATGGAATTTAAAGACAAGATTTATAAAGATATTTTTTACTGGATAGATAAAGAATGGGCAAGTCTTTCTGCTGACGTTTTTCTCCAAGTTGTATCAACTTTGTTATGTCAAGTTTATAGGGATTAAATTAAAAGATGTTAAAGTCAGACAATCTTATATTTCATACAGGTTATCATGCATTGTCCACTCATACCACAAGTTTTTAAATCATCACACAGTTCAAGCATTGACTGCTTTGCAAGTAAACTTTAATCTTTCACCGAGTACATTTACCTTAATAACAAGACAGGCAGATTCAAAGCACAGTTTTGCTATGCTAGAAAAAGAAAAAAGTAGCAAGAAAGCATGAAAGTCAAAACGTTGATGTAACCTGAAATTAGGCCCATTAAAGTTAGTCTTGCTAATTTAAATTACCATAACGAGGTATTTCATGAAAGAAAGCATATAATATCCATGCAAACCTGTATGTGGCACGAAAACGTATTTTCCCTATGGTTTGATGGTTTTCTTGTTGTTTGACGTTTAATTGAATCGCATTCTTAAGATTAAATTAAAACCCAAAAGCTGATGACAGAGACATATCATTTTTGTGCTCCAGATAAATGGTCAAACACTGTCAGTTTTGAGAAGCAATAAAAGAAAAGAGTTTTGAAAAAAAAACTCACGGAGTCGTTTATCACGAACATTTCTAAATTGCTATGTCCAGAAGTGCTTCGTTTAAACCCGTAAAGGACTTGAACGGAGTTGTTTTAAATCCCTGAGTATTCCTAAGTTTTTGGAGCCGATTTGTTACGGTCAATTTTACCGTTGTTGGTCTGCATGTGAACATTGTGTGCATACAGACCGCCATTTGTGTACAACTGTACAGTAAATGCGTTTATGTAAGTCATCGTATTGAAGATCACTGGAAAGTGTGATTCCTGCTCCAAATCATCAATTAAAAAACTTTATAATACTATAGGATTTTATTTAGATTAATCAGAGATATGAAAACAACGATTAATTTGCATACGTGTTTTTGGTTCGTAATGAATTTGATCGACCAGATATGAACCATCGAAAGTGCCCGAAAATTTAAATCCAGTTCAGGTGGAATTTTTAAATCGATTCGTCCATCTTTTTCATGGTCATGATGCCGTAGTATAGCTAAACCTAATGGCAGTTTGGAGAGCAAAGTGAATGAATGTGCAACTTTACTTTAAATTGACTTCAGTGAAGAAAACTACCACCACTTTTTTGTGCCAGATAAAGAGGTCCGATTGGTTCGCGTTGATGTCTCCTTTAGCAGTGTTCTCTC
The DNA here is from genome assembly GCF_001949145.1 of Acanthaster planci. The sequence continues at coordinate 861,423 of NW_019091365.1, forward strand.
ACTTCTTCGAAAGAACATCCCTCACGGCAGCATTCCTCGTAAAGGCCTCGTTTTTGAACATTACGACTATCCAAGAACTGCTTCGCATCCTCTGATGCCAGAAACTCTGCAAGTGACAAAAAAACACAAAGTACATGTTTATTTTGTACTAATAAACAGTTTCCACAGTACACGTTGCACTTAATTATTTTCTGTTGGATTCTTAGAATTAACTCCAGGGTTAGACGAAAACTTGATAATTTCCTCTTGTGATGTGCTTATCTCCCTGGCCTCACAGTACATGTATTCAGAAAATTATTATTATGTCGCTCTGTTTTGTGGGAAGCTGGAAATGTATTAGACCTTTCTTGGCAACGAAATGTGATTTAAACGTGGGACTTTGTGCCAAGAATATCTCAGAAATCACGTGATTTGATCGTTCTACTAACTGCCACGCATCACCTGATCGAACTCCCGTGACTCAGTTTCCTCACTTTTCCTCACCTAACTATTGTTTTGACCTGGAGTCCTGGATAAGCCCTTGTGATTGACAGGGCCGAGCCTGGGTCTTGAGATACTGGCCACGTGGCTTTATTTACACTGCCTAGGCCCAGCTGTTGTGCTATCAGGCCCTCGATGAGTGAGTCATGTTGATTCAAGCATATATAGCGGGGATTTCCCCTGTATTTTTGGTATCGGCGATGTATTTCCGTATTGTTGAATTCAGCGCCCCCCGCTGCGGACCACGCCCCCAAAAGGAAACTTCCCCCACTAAACACACTGAGAAGTCTTTCTAGGAAGGCCTCCGTCTGATTTATTATGAAAGAAACAGGAAAAAAAACACTGAATGGGGATTGTTTAATAAATCTTATACAATTTTGGCAGAACGTTCTGCATTAGTGTCAACAATTGACGTAGGTGTCTCCTCGGGATCACCGCACTGCAGACCACGCGCCCAGAAAGGACACTTCCCCAACAAAACATACTGAGAAGTCTTCCTAGGAAGGTTTCCATCTGGTTTATGCTGAAGAAAACTGAAGAAGACATTGAATAGGGATCGTTTTATCCACAAATAAATCAGAGACAATTTTAACACGCGGTGCTGCATTGGCCGTTATGTTGGACAAGGTGCCTCGTCGCAGAGCTGTAAAAAATGAAAGTGTACAACTTTGGGGTATTTCCCCTTCTCCATGGCACCAAGAGCAGAACCAAGGGCCGTTACCTCCCACCTTTGAAAAGGTACTTAACCCCCCCCTCCACCCACCCACCGACTTTACAAGCCTACCATCCGTTGGAGGTAATTGCAATTTCTTAACTGTATTCTTTTCAGTCTAATGGCTGGGATTTGCCCCCCATGCCATATACACACACTTTTAAAACCCTTCCGCCGCTATTGCTCCATGGTGAAACATGAGTAGATCTAGATATTGCAGACTTTGGAGACAGCTCACAGCTGAACCTAAGCATATGTTGGCAGAATAGCAAATATTCAGACAAATTTAAAAGTTGATTCATGAGCATTGATGGAACAAGAATCGCCAAGGAAACGGCTTTTGCTATAAAGCCTTACGGCTAAGGCCTACAAGCCTTAAAATCAAGCCTTCCGCCAAGCACAGCATTATATTCACAGCATCAAAGCAGGCACAATGTTTTTTAATGGCCGCCATCACATCGTGTATGCAGTGTGGCGAGGGAGGTAACATCCTACATATTATGTTAGTCAATTGATAAAGCTGTTATTGCGGTCGCCATGACTTTTTCTTTCGTTTACCAGGATAGGTTTTGAGAAACAAGAGCTGTTGGTAATAGCGTGGAGGAGCAGTGTTTTGTTTTTATTCTCTTATTTAGTCTTTTGCGTGTTTTGGTAATAGCGTGGAAGAAAAGTGAATAAGACGATCTCAGTATTCACACAGTTACACTGGATCCGTCTGAAATCAGTTTGGTTAATGTTTGATGCTTGACAAAGGGTTTTTAAAGGAGTACTTGAGAATTCATAATGGTTTTTATTACCTGAATCCAGTTCAGCACCCGCTTGGTCGTAGGACAGTGTACACAATCTATGATGGCAAACCTGACTGTAGCGGTTACGAAGACTATCGCCGCAGTAGCGCGTCAAGACAGACCTGCACCCAAAAACCGAAATGGTCAGTATCTCACCTTTACTTAAAATGTTATCGGAAATGATGCTTACCAAGGTTCAGTGTAATGCTCTGTAAACGCGACACTAAACCGACCCGACCCAAAACAGACTTCGGGTCGGTTCAGTTTTGCTTTTGCCCTTACTGTTTGGGGTTCGGTTTTGTTCGGATAAGTCATCTCGGCAACCGAACAATAACTGAACAAAAAAAGAGAAGCAGGAAGAGAAAAACAGAAACGAAACGCTTGACTTGAGTCCGGACAGCCCGTTCGTTGCCCATATGGCATAGAACCCTGGGTACTGAACCACAGACTTTCTCTTCTAAACATCAGGTATATGCCATAATTTTGGATGTATTTTTCGCTTACCATTATACCGAATAATTACAGTCCTATTCATGCTAATGACAAGGTCAAATTAATAGTGCGAAGTAGAGCGCACAACGAAGGTAACAGCAGGGTTTGTTTGATCTTTTCTTTTGCTTTTGCCAAATTATGAATAGAAAACACTTCCTTAACAGGCTTGTACATGTTAAAAATTATACAAATTACTGCTCGCTTTTCTCTCACGCAGAGTGCAGCTTTTTTAATCTGTGTCATTTAAGCAGTTACACTTAGCGCGGCTGCGTCATAATGCGCAGTGTGGTGACGTCATGACCACTAAAGGAGCCTTGTACGCTCAGTGTATGCCACTGGAACCTGTAACGGAAGTAAACTACAGTACAACTTCACTTACACTCTTCCTCCGTCGTTGACTTCTTGGTTGTCGTGGACGTTGCCCATTGTGACGTCAGCAAGAACACCAATGAAAGAAAGCGAAAGATTCGACAACGTTACCAAAATACTTCATTTTTAGATCATGCTCAATGTCTTGTACCTGTTCAAATCTAAACACTCTGGACGCAAAATGATCCCAGCGTCGTTACTCACGAACAAATCTGGATATGGAGGGACCCTAACAAATGTTGTGTTTAGATAACGAGAACTTTTTTGGTCTATTTCATTTCGCTGCCTCCATAAATCGAATGGAAGTTAGGCATCACACTTGAGGGTCTGTATATTGCAACAAATAGACAAAAGATTTAGTTGAAATACCAACATAATAGCTTTTACATATGAAGAATTTAGACAAGTGTGTTATTTTCCAAAGGGTATAAATAATTTTAGCACAACTGTAACTAACAGGTGACCATTTTGGTCTATTTCATTTCGCTGCCTCCATAAATCGAATGGAGGTTAGGCATCACACGTGAGGGTCTGTATATTGAACAAATAGACAAAAGATTTAGTTGAAATACCAACATAATAGCTTTGACATATGAAGAATTTAGACAAGTGTGTTATTTTCTAAAGGGTATAAATAATTTTAGCACAACTGTAACTAACAGGTGACCAGAAATTGTTGTTGTTTCAGATGGCCTCACCCGTGCCCCCTCAGGCTGGAGAACACTGAGGTTTTCCTCTGTGTACCAAACCAAGGCAGCCCGATGTGCCGTTAATACCCAGATTTGAAGGGAGAGTTCCCAAGGCCCTGTACTGTATCGCGACGTGTCGGCTTGTTGGGAACGTAAAAGATTGCTCAATGTGTAACCCTCAACTAATTTGGTAATACCACTTTGTAAAATAGAACAAAGACAGCGTTGTTGAGTTGTTCATTATACTGCAAGTGGTGACGTAATCGTGCTTTTGCAGGCCATTTAGCATGGGGCTAGTATTTTATGTTTACTCTAGGGGTATTTTTGAAAGTAAAACCAACTTCGATTACCAGTCTTATTTAACTGTCACTTGAGTCGGGTCCTCAGATGAGGGTCAAGTCATTTATCCGTCGGGACTCGAGTTGCGTCGCCAAATATTGTGACTGGAGCTGGGCTCGATTTGAGTCATCGGGGGCTACACGAATTTAATATCAACTCACCTGCAATGGCGACTGCACAAGTGCAAAGCAACAACAACGCGATGAATCGGTTCATGATGCTGGTGGTGTTGAAACAGTTGAAGCTGAGACGCAAATGGTATATGCAGCAAAGATTGCACTAGAAACAGTATGCCAAAAGGAGGCAAAATCGTGCCTTTATAAGCAATTCGGGCTAAATGCAAACTATAGTTTTACCACGGTCAAATTAATATACCAGGAGAAATACTTCTTACCCATTTGAGGACACTTCAACAATACTTTTTGTTCAGTTAATTTACTCCGGTCTAATTATGCCTGTGGGCGTAACTATTTTCTATTCTATTAACTCTGCAAATAATTGCTAATCTAAAATCCACTCAGTGGCAAAAGACTAATTAACACAGTTT
>NW_019091365.1:873448-902276 GCF_001949145.1 Acanthaster planci
TGTTGTTCGCAGTGGGTGACTTGCCAGTGGTGTAACTCAAGGGTAAAATTTTATAGGGGACACTCGGGGATGCACATGTATCGGGGGCGGGAGGTTGACTGTGGTTTTTACATAGAGTGTGTACATTTCAAATGGGAAGGGGGCCTATGCCCCACAAATTTCCTCAGTAGTTCACGTTCCTCGTATCCCCCCCCCTAAAAAAGCCACTGTAGGCCTAACTTGCGTGTGTCAAGAGTCAAAATTAACTGAGAATATCAGTCATTTCATTTACACATTACACACCACATCAAACACGTACATTTTGCGGTGATCCTCCATCAAGATGAAAACAATTAAAACAAACATGTCTAAATGGGCACTCTGTTTAAATTAACATTTTTGCTTAAGCTTGCTGACAATCAAGTCACCACACACTAATTCATATGCACGGCACAGGTATGCTACTGACATCAATACGCGTGCAGGCCGGTGAAGACCCCGAAGAATGAGTAAGAAGGTTACTGATTCATCACAGGGGCAGTTTTGAGATTTTGTCAAGGGGGGGGGGTTCAGGCGGAAGATTTTTTAATGTCTCATTTTGTCGATAAACGAAATTATAATAGAACACTACATGACATGCATTGGTAATGGTGCAATTACCTTTGTACAGTTAATTTATTTTTTACAATTTTCCTTTTCCTCTCACTTGTTGTTTTTTTTGTTTTTTTATTACAGGGACGAGGGTTTGACACCCCTCTCTCATCCACGCCCTCGTTAACTGTCGCTGCTGAGCTTAACCGGATTAATTTGCCCCTGAATCTACAGAAATGATATAGGTCCATATTTACACAATCGCACAATTCTTGGCCCACACTGTCCCTTCTTTTCGAGAGAATTTGTAGGGGTACTTTTTAATCGCCTCGGCCTGGCGGAGAATTTTCCTTGAATTGGGACACTGTACCCGTAGTCAAGTATTTGGCCTTCCTTGCACCCTGAAAGGACTGTGGGGACGAGCCAAGCACGCGGAGTAGAATGGGCCATTGTGTGCCCCTCGATGATCAAGGTACTACCTCAACTTAACCCAGTACTATATCTGCCCCGAGCTGAAATTCACCCCCAATCGGCGAAAGAAGGACATGTGGTTACAAGTGGGTTCTTCCAGGAAATGACTAGATACTAACCTGTGAAACCTGGTCTGCTATTTTTCTCAAGACTCTTAGAGGGTTCATGCTTGGACTCTGTTTCTGCATCAATTGAAAAAGGAAATCCCAAACACAATGATAAAATTGGAAAATGAATAGCAGAAATGGGTCGGATTCGAACCAGGGTCTATAGATCTTTAGTTCAAATCACTACCAACTAAGCTATCGGAGCGACGTAATGAATTTGCGTTTTTGAAATATTATGTCTTAAATGGTGTATTGCATTGTCCCCTCTTCATTAATCATTAGTCACCCCAGCTACTGAAAAAAAGTAGTGCAGCAGGTTTCACGGGCTAGTATTAAGTCGCTTCCGTTCTTCCACGCGTTCTGCGTGTACGCAAAGACCATACACGCCAGAGTAAATTATTACTCGTACCCGTACCCAGCGTGCTCCACGTCAAACGCTCATATACTTGCGGGCCTAATGGCGTGTATGCGGTGATGACCCTAAAAGGCACGCCCTCTTTTGTTCCGCTCGGAGCCGATACTAAAGGTGACCTGGTTATGTTTAGGGCTATCGGAACAGGTCAAGTGCATTATTGTTTCGTGGGAAAACATGCAGGATTTATTTATGGGCGGCGCGGGTAACGGAATTTGGCACCAACATGGCTTCTATTCTAATCCGAAGTTGTTGCTATTTACGTCCGTTCCGGCTCTGAGTTACGGGAGAGATGTTGGACAAGAAGCTTCAAGTGGCACACTCATCCAAGCCTACGTATGACATTTGGGGGGGGGGCATACGGGGTATTTCGTCAAACTTAAAATTTAGATCATGCAATTATTTTATCTGTGAAGTTTTTTTTTTCGTAAAAGGAATGGAATTTGAAAACTGGATTTATTGAGCTGTTATTTCCTGAATAGATTAACAATGGGCAAGTCTTTCTTCCGTTTTTCTCCAAGTTTTATCAACTTTGTTAATAAAATGTCAAGTTTATAATGAGAAAATTAAAAGATGTTAAAATCAGACGCTTATATTTCATACAGGTTATCATGCATTGTTTACTCAAACCACAAGTTTTTAAATCATCACACAGTTCAAGCATTGACTGCTTTGCAAGTAAGCTTTAATCTTTCACCGAGTATATTTGCCTTAATAACAAGACGTTCGGATTTAAAGCACAGTTTTGCTATGCTAGAAAAAGAAAACAAAAACAGCTAGAAAGTCAAAACGTAGACGTAATCTGAAAATAGACCCATCAAAGTTGGTCTTGCTAATGTAAATTACCGTAACAGAGTAAATTGCTATGTCCAGAAGTGCTTCGTTTAAACCCGTAAAGGACTTAAACGAAGTTATTTTAAATCCCTGAGTGTTCCTTAGTGTTTGGAGCCGATTTTATACTGTCAATTTTACCGTTGGCAGTCTGCATGTGAACATTGTGTGCATACAGACTGCCGTTTCTGTACAACTGTACAGTAAATGTGTTTATGTAATTCATTGTATGGAAAACACTGAAAAGTGTGATCCCAGCTCCAAATCGTCAACAATTAAAAAACTTTATAATGCTATTGGAATTTATTTAGATCAATCAAAGATATGAAAACAACGATTAAGTTGCATTCGTGTTTTTGTTTCGTAATGAATTTGATCGGCCAGATGTGAACCACCAAAATTTCCTGCAACTTTGATTCCAGTTCAGGTGGAATTTTTAAATCGACTCGTCCATCTTTTTCAAGGTCATGATGCTGTAGTTTAGCCAAACCTAATGGCAGTTTGGGGAGCAAAGTGAATGAATGTGCAACTTTACTTTAAATTTACTTTAGTGAAGAAAACCACCACCACTTATATCTCTCAGTTAAAGAAGTCCGATTGGTTCGCGTTGATGTCTCCTTTAGCAGTGCTCTCTAACTTCCTCAAAAGAACATCCCTCACGGCAGCACTCTTCGTAAAGGCCTCGTTTTTGCACATTACGACTATCCAAGAACTTCTTTGCGTCCTCTGATGCCAGAAACTCTGCAAGTGACGAAAAGACACAAAGTACATGTTTATTTTGTACTAATAAACAGTTTCCAGAGCACACGTTGCACTTAATTATTTTCTATTGGATTCTTAGAATTAAATGCAGGGTCAGACGAAAACTTAACAATTTCCTCATGTGATGTGTTTATCTCCCTGGCCCCAAAAGAACATGTACTGGTATTCAGAAAATTATTATTATATCGCTCTGTTTTGTTGGAAGCTGCAAATGTATTAGACCTGTCTTGGCAACAAAATTTGAGTTAAGCTGTAAAAAAAAATGAAAGAGTACAACTTTAGGGTATTTCCCCCTTCTCCATGGCACTGGCAGCGGACTGGAACCAGGGACCGTTGCCCCCCCCCACCTTTAAAAAGGTAGATATTTTGCCCTACCCTCCACTTTACAGGCCTACCAGCCATTGGAGGTATATTGCAACTTCTTAACTTTTCAGTCTAATGACCGGGGTTAGCCCCCTGCCCAACACGCACACTTTTAAAACCTTTCCGCCGCTGTTGCTCCTTGATGAAACCTGACTAGATCTAGATACTGCAGACTTTGCAGACAACTCACAGCTGACCCTAAGTATATGCTGGCAGAATACCAAAGATTCCGATAAATTTAAAGGTTGATGCATGAGCATTGATGGAACAAGAATCTCTAACGACTCGGGTTTTGCCCTAAAGCCTTACGGCTAAGGCCTAAGCCTTAAAACCAAGCCTTCCGCCTAGCACACCGTGATATTGAGAGCATCAAAGCGGGCAGAGTTTTTTCAATAGCCGCCATCACATGGTGTATGCCGTGGGAGGTAGCATCCTATATGTTAGTCAGTTGATACAGCTGTTACTCTCGTAGCTATGACTTTTTCTTCCGTTTATCGTGATAGGTTTTAAGAAACAAGAACTTTTGGTAATGGCATGGAGGAGCAGTGTTTCATTTTGTTTTCATTATTCTTTTGCGTGTTTTTGGTGATAGCATTGAAGAAAAAGTTAATCAGACGATCTAAATCCGTTTGGTCAGTGTTTGATGCTTGATAAAGGGTTTTAAAACAGTACTTGAGAATTCATAATAGATTTTATTACCTGAATCCAGTTCAGCACCCGCTTGGTCGTAGGACAGTGTACACAATCTATGATGGCAAACTTGACTGTAGCGGTTACGAAGACTATCGCCGCAGTAGCGTGCCAAGACAGACCTGCACCCCAAAAAAGGTCCATGTCTTACCTTTCCGTACAATGTCACCAGAAAATATGCTTACCAAGGTTCAGTGTAATGCTCTGTAAACGCGACACTAAACCGACCCGAAACCGGTTCGGTTTTGCTTTTGCCATTGCGGTTTGGGGGTTAGTTTGGTTCGGATAAGCCATCTCGGCAACCGAACAATAACTAAACTGAAAAAAAGGAAAAACAGAAAGGAAAAAACAGAAACAATACGAAACGCTTGAGTCCGGACAGCCCATTCGTTACTCATTTTGGTATAGAACCCTGGGTACTGAACCACAGACTTGCTCTTCTAAACATCAGGTATATGCCATAATTTTGGATGTATTTTCGCTAACCATTATACCGAATAATTACAATCTTATTCATGCTAACACAGATTACCCGACGGAATTGAAACGTTATTATCACACTACAACGGCTATTTAAAAACTGGTGGCTGTCTATCGTCCCAAGGCAAATATATTTGAAATTGATCGAGATCATACGCATCCAGGTATATCTTAATTCATTGGATGAACATTTGGCTTAACCTAAATAACAAACTGTATCACTATCCATGCTCTTGAAGTTTTTATTGAGACTCAGAAAATGATTCTGGCTTCATAAGTTCGGCGCCCATAGATCGGTAATTTGTTCTAAACGTCTCCCTTCTCAGTAGCTGGCAAATTTTAGTACGTATTTTCAGAAATCATCGGGGGTGGCAAAGCGTGCCCTCTCGAGATACGTGCAAGTGTCTCACACAAGGAAAACTGTTTTTCTCTACGCCGGAAAAATATCGTAAACCTCTCAAAAACGGTTCCCCTGACTTCTCAAATATAATGTTTTATAACTCTAGTGACCTTACAGGAAAGCATTTCCTCAAGCGGACTCAGACTGACCAATCATATAATAGTGCATTTCCTTCCCACAAAGAATCCATTTGAAATGAAAATACTGCATGGGCATCTGTAGGCGCACTGGCCATTTATTCGCACGTTTTGTTTCGAGCAGTCATAAAACGTGACTGGTAATAAATCAAGCTTGGCTACAAGGCAAAGAATTAGGTTTCTTAACTCTACAGAGCAAAGAGTCGTTTCTCTTTTTAAGTTATTTCATTCTGTGAAAATCTTTCAAAGGAAAAGGAGAAAAAATGCGAGGAGGAAACAGCCGAGTGCGCCCTCTCCTGGTCTGCTAATGACAAGGTCAACTAGTACGAAGTAATGCGCAACGTAGGTGACAGCAGGGCTTGTTTGCTCTTTTTCTGCGTTTTGTCAAATGATGAATAGAAAACACTTCCTTAAGAGGCCTATACATGTTAAAATAATACAAATTACTGCCCGCTTTTCACTCACATGGAGTGCAGCTTTTTTTATCTGTGTCGTTAAAGCAGTTACACTTAGCGTGCCTGCGTAAAACTTCATAAATGCGCAGTATGGTGACGTCATAACCACTAAAGGAGCCTTGTACGCTAAGTGTATGCCACTGGAGCCTGTAACGGAAGTAAACTACGTACAACTTTACTTACACTCTTCCTCCATTGTTGACTTCTTGGTTGTCGTGGACGTTGCCCATAGTGACGTCAGCAAGAACACAAATGAAAGAAAGCGAAAGATTCGACAACGTTACCAAAAGACTGCGTTTAAAGATCATGCTCAATTTCCTTTTTACATCCGTTCAAATCTAAACAACCCGGTCATGAAATGATCCCACCGTCATTACTCACAAACAAATTCGGATATAACACAGAGATGTTGTGTTTAAATAACGAGAACTTTTTGGTCTTTTTTATTTCGCTGCCTCCATTAACCGAATGAAGTTTAGCTAACACACATGAGAGCTTGCGTATTGCAACAAATAGACAAAAGACAAAATAGTCGCCAAATATTGGGACTCGAGTCGAACTCGAGTTGAGTCATTGACTCGAGTCATTACAACTCTGGGGGCCACACGATTAAATATCAACTCACCCGCAATGGCGACTGCACAAGTGCAAAGCAACAACAACGCGATGAATCGGTTCATGATGCGGGTGGTGTTGAAACAGTTGCAGATGCAAGCTGATACGCAAATGGTATATGCAGCAAAGATTGCACTAGAAACAGTATGCCAAAAGGAGGCAAAATTGTGCCTTTATAAGCGATTTGGGCCAAATGCAAACTTTACCACGGTCAAGTTAATATACCAGGAAAAATCCTTCTTACCCATTTGAGAACACTTCAACCGTACTTTTTGTTCATTTTTTTCTGTATAATTTAGTCCAGTCCAATTTTGCCTGTAGGCGTAACTATTTTCTGTTATATTAACTCTGCAAATGATCACTAATTTAAAATCCACTCAGTGGCAAAAAGACTAATTAACACAGTTTTGTGAAAATTATCTTTAGTTACGTTTCCTTTTTTCATTTAATTTCTGGCTTTCGATTTCGGTTGTCATTGTTTAATTTTAACCAATCCATTTTTGCAGACAGTGACCGCACCTGTGTCAAAAAGTCTCGTGCATATGGCCTGTGGTGTGGTACAGGACATGTAGCCTTTACCGATAAAAGTGCTGCGCGACACCAACACGTTAATAAATGCGTAGTAGAGTAGAACGCATCATGAACTTGACAATAATTGGATCAATTCTACCAAAAGTAAACGAAGTTGCTAAAGTCCTGGACTTTCTACAAAGTAATTAGTTTAGTTTTGGTTATGAAGTTCCGCATTTTTGCCAGAACTGCTGATTGTATTTCGGGTTTTTAGCATTTATAAATCTAAAATAACACAAATGGCATGGAATATAGAACTTCTTTAAACGTATTTCAGTGGGCAGTGTTGTTCACAGTGGGTGCCTTGCCAGTGGTGTAACTCAATGGTGAAATTTTTGAAAAATGTATTTTAGGGGGGACTTACTGTCATTTTTACGTAGAGTGTGTACATTTCAAATTTCAAAATGGAGAGGGGTTCTGTGCGCCACGAATTTCCCCAAAAGTGCACATTTCTCGTACTGCCCCCCGTGTAAAAACGCCACTGCAACTCGCGTGTGTCAAGAGTCAAAATAACCTGGGAGTAAGCATTACATCGAACACGTGCATTTTGTGGTGAAAGCAATTAGAGCAAACAGCACTCTGTTAAAACAAACATAAAGTTTGTTTTTTGGTTTTTTGTTTAAGCTTGCTGACAATCATGTCACAACACGCTAATACACACGCACAGCACAGGGATGCTACTATCGTCGCTGCGCACGTAGCCCTAATACTGATTTTCGTCCGCGTGAAGGCCGGTGAAGACCCTGAGAAGTTTACTGATTAATTACAGGGGCGGATCCGGGATTTTTTCAAGGAGGGGTGTTCAGGCCGAAGATTTTCTTAATATCTCATTTTTGTCGATAAACGGAAATGATAATGAAAATTACATGACATGCATTGGTTACGGTGCAATTACCTTTGTACACTTTATTTATTTTTTACAATTTTCTTTTCCTCTCACTTTTTTTTGTGTGTTTTTTTTATCAGAGGGACGAGGGTTTGACCCCCCCATCCACGCCCTCATTAACTGTCGCTGCTGAGCTTAACCGGATTAATTTTCATCCAACCGCCAAATCGAATTGAAAAATGCTTCTGTTACGAGCGGTTTGACCAACATTTGCTTGCTGCATGATATGCCAAACAGTGAATTGTATAGTCACCGCCAAGTCTTGTGCGTGATCCAGTGGAAAGCAACTTCTTCATTATTCTTGAAAATGTATCATAAGAGGGTTCCACTTTTTGTCTTAACTTCAGTGGAAGTGTGATGTTGAGTTGTACATTTTGTTACATTTGATAATTTTGATAGTATCAAGTTGGTGTTAGTTTTGATTAAAAACATTATATTTAGTTTCAAACGCACACAGCAATTTTGTCGAGAATCCACGATTTCCATGTTTCGTTATACAATGCACAACACATTTCAAGTTTTTTATTCATACATTATTCTTTAAGACACTGTACCGGAGATGAATATTGACATCCACGAAAATGTGTGTCTTTATCAGGTGAGGGGGCCCCAGCGAGTAGCCATTCCCACGACCCGCTACCAGAGGAAAAGGGAAGGAAGGGTGTGAAAAATGACGCCCCATAGCTACGCTGCAACATAAAGAACAGATAGCTACACACGTACATGCTGCTTTTCCCATAGGCTTCGAGGTATGATAAAATAAATACAAAATGTTTTAACTATTTTTGGTGGATACTCGATTAGCCTCCCAACGAGGTACAGGAAGTTTACAAACTTGTTCTCTGAGGAACCCTTCGGCCTAGTGTTCTATAGTTCAAAGTTAATTTGACTTGACATTCTCTGAAAATGGTAACACTATGAGTAAGAAATCTTATGAATGAAATCAATTAACAATCTCATTCCTCACAACTTCTTTTTAAAAACTGTTAATCGTAAGTGCAATGAACAATTATTACCTGCCAGAGGTGTAATCTTTCATATTGAACACTGCTATTTCAATTGTAAAATTTGGCAAGGTTTGAAATGATTTCGGCCAAAACTGACTAGTTCTTTTGATGGTATTTTTTCAATCGCGCTGATACTAGTAAGTATCACACTTGTTAGTCTACTAGTGCCTCCATAGCAAATGGTATTCCATGCGCTTGTTTTCAGAAGAAATCATTGCCATTACTTGATATTTCTGATTTACGACGCTTGTGAGTTTTGTTTCAAGGCGCAATATATATCTTTGTATCCATGAACACAAAAAGTACCACCTCCCGTATATCCCGATCATTTTGTTGCCCCATGAACGCTAGAGTTTGAAGTCAGTCCAACGTGCTCGACACTAGAAGCATAGTCATACTCTGCATGTTAAGTTGTACGCAAGCATTATAGTGTACAGACATGTTCAACCACCCAACTTAAACCATGAAGGGGGAGGGAAAAGGAGGAAAGGCGATGAACAATACCGTAATAGCTATGCTATTCACAATGGACAGATGGCTGCACACGTACATGCTGCTTTTTTTTTTTTGCTGAAACTAGTTCTGGGGCGGTATCTGCTCAGGCGTATCGTCATGGTTTGAGGTTAAGTTGACATGAAGTGGTAATCCTTCATGATGCCAACCAAAAAAGGGAAATTAATCAACGAAGACACTCCCAAAAGCTTCTGCATTGAGAAACTTTTAATGCAAATTTATGAGCCAATAATTACCTGCCATCGGAGTACAACCTGAGCGTTGAAATACACGTGTTATTAAAAGCTGGGAAGTAATGGAAGGGAAGTAATGACTTCTTTCTTTTGCTGGTATTTTTAACCGTACTATTTAACGTTGGTAATTATCGCAGTTTCAGATCTGCAACTAATTGCTAAAGTAAGATAGGAACTGACCAATTCAGCGACCTATAGCTAGCAAACAGAGACAAGTGAGCCGCCCTTGGTTAATTAGTACCAGTCAAAGGCACTAGTGGGATCAGTATACTTGATATAGTAAAACAGCTGTTTGCATTCAGCACGTTTCAGTGCATAGCGGTGTCAGAGTTTCAATTTTAGGGACACATCTAATGTTGACCAGAATCACCTAAGTTAAGATATCAAAAATATCAATATTAAAAAATGTAAACAGTAACGTCAGTTGACATTTATGTTCATTTTTTGTTAACTATTTCTGGGACGCACTTCTAGATAGACTTGAGGAAAGTACTATTAAACATACTTTTTCAAGTCAACAGGCCAACAGAGATTACACACGATGGGTGAAGTATATCAGCAGAGGTTTCACAAAGAGATGGAATTTGACCAATGGGAGGTGAACAGTGATTATGAGAAAATCGACTCTGAAATGAAAAGATTTTGACTATTTTAGAGCATGTTGAATACTTTTTGATACAGATAGTAAGCTGAGATCTCCAACTTCACAAATGTACCAATTACAGAATGATAGAACAATTAATTACGGATTAATGTCCATGGAAATTGTCTGTTCGTGATGTAAAAACACAGAATCCTACTTTCCCATGTGCGTTGCTTTGCCGGGGCAATTTGCTTACATTAACTGTAACACACAAAATCCGTTTGTTCCTGAAGATCAAAAGCCAGTGCTAGTGTTGTTTCGCTTATGCAATTTGCTGATATCCTTAACACCCCAAATTTAATTGTTAGAGAAAACTCAAAAGCCCACCAGCACGTTGTTTTGCGGGGCAATTTGCCTATTATCCATAGTACACTGAATTCTTCAGTATTTGAAAGATCAAACTCCAACGTGCGTGTTGTCTCGCTTTGGCAAATTGCCCATACCCGTTACACTCGAATTTCGTCTCTTCGTGGAAAAAGAAAAAGTCAAAATACAGCGCCGTTTGTCCATGACGCACTAAATCGGTCGGAGACTCCACGGAACGCATGCCAAATCTCGCGGTATTTTTCTTGAAGTGTTACACACAGTAGTGCGAATAGCGAACCCAGCATAAAACACGTTATTAGATTAGCCGTATTATCGCCTTCTATAAATTACAGGTTGTGCTTAGTAAAGTCATACATTGCTTAAAAAAATGTATTATACAATTGACACACAGAGTGCACTGATGAGACGTGACGTGACACTCATCTGAATAAATAATGTCCGAAATACAAAAAAAGCTTCATGCATGAGCGTAGAAGACTACAGACTGAACCACCTGAGCGCAAAGCGAGTGGGAGTTAACAAACTGCGTTATCTAATAAGATGTCGCCTTCTTCTGAGACCAGGTTTGCTTATAGCGTACTAAAAGAATAGGTCCGACATCTCTAGCTTTATTACGATCTCTATACAGGCGATTCATAATACAATGTGCCACCAAGAGGTTTCCACAAAGAGGACATTGAAGTTAATGGTCGACAAAATATGGTCGATAAGCTGCAATTTGCATTTCGGCGAATTCCACTAGACAATTTAAGGAAATGTTTGACTTACAGTGGCATTTATTACCCCGCAAAACCGCCATCTTGATTAATTGCAAATACTCCCGAATATTCTGACCAGACAAGCAAACACCGGGAACAATTCAAGTTCCCCGCGCTCAGCGCAGATGGCGAATATAACTTTGTCGACTCTTTCCCTACAACGCACTGCAAAGAAGGCCTTTCGGTGGCGCACTACACTGTGAATCGACTGTGTTTATTCTTTATCTGGTCTGAAGTCACCAAGAGATATTGGCTGAGGGCGCCAGCACGAGCCCACTGTAGAGCAGAAGCGGTCGATTCCCTGCTGGTGGGCCGTGAGACCCGTTGTCATACAAGGCGATTTTGTTTTCCGTGGTAGCTAGCGAATGTGTATGGAGTGATAAAGTGCTGATCCAATAAGGTTTCTTCCTCATGATGTCTCGCGAATGGAGTGGTAAGAAGACGTCAAGTTAGTAAAAAGTTCCACGTATATCCGGCCTAGCGCTCAAGAAACCCAAGAAAAGGTGTCCACGAATCAACACTGTAAGCTTGGTGTGAAGAACCTGTCACGGTACTCGGTTTGCGTTGAATTATGTCGCACACTAGGCACTGGCGGCAACGTCATCCAGAGCCTCGATATGATATGAAGAGGGCATGGAGGAGAGTTGGAGTTGAGAAGTTCATCAAGCACTTATTTTCTCCTAAAAAATACACATCATTGTCCACGAGACACGGGCAGTTCAAGAATAAAGATTTGGGGTTGCATCCTCAAAAATCAGCTTTGTGGACCTATAATTAACCTGATCAGATACAAATATGGTGGACTTTAATTTTCTTTTTTCCATATATACGCTTTGACAACTTTAGTTATAAATTGTTTAGAATGGAACGCAGAAAATAAAATGTTGTCCCCGGCAGACAATCTTGCATATCAGTTTGAAGTTCAACATTGTCCGAGAGCTTTAAGGTTTTAAAATCATCACACAGATTACAACTTGACTTGTTTGCAATTAAATTTTTATTAATCTTTCGTGCAGATTCAAATCATAGTTGTGTTGATAAAGATAAAACAGAAAGAAAAGGGCCAATAGCCGAAAGGGTGAGATAATCTTAAGATAGG
Source organism: Acanthaster planci (assembly GCF_001949145.1). The sequence continues at coordinate 885,778 of NW_019091365.1, forward strand.
CCCATCACAGTTGGCCTTGATAATTTGAACTAGGGCATATATCCCAAGAGAGGAATTGCAAATACATGTAATGCATAAGCAGGGATGTGGCACGGTAAATGGTTTTGGGGTTTATCACATTCTTTATTGCTATTTAAGTCACATAATTTGCTTTGAGACGGCGCTTTGGCAGCAGAATGGACTCCCAAAAAATGGAGGTAGAATGGTTTTGGTGCTAATATTTTATGAAATATCACTTTCTTTCCTACTTAACTATTATGAAGTATTATTTGTAAAAACAAAATCCGTCGGGGAGCAAGTTGCCCCCCCCTGCTGGACACGCCACTCATCAAACAGCATTTTATATTTGATTTCAGTTATATAAGCCACCACCAATTTGAGAGGGAAAACGTTATTTGTTGTAAAGCTGAATGTGCCGATGCAAGGAGATAGCTGGGTCCGCCTGGATGTCTCCCTTAGCAGATTTCATAAATTTCCTCATCGGAGCATCCCTCAGAGCAGCATTCCTCGTTAAGGTTACGCTTTCCGATGCCACGTCCGAACAAGAATGTGTTGGCGTCCTTTGAATCCAGAAACTCTGCAGTACAAGTGACGAGAAAACAAAAGTGACATGTTGATTTTGTTTTCACCAAAAATGGATTTGTCTTTTTGTGTTTCACGACGAGCCCTACGTCGAAAACATCGATTCTCCAAAAAACAAAACAAAACAAAAAACAACAGAGCGAAGGGAAACAAGACAGCCCTTTCAGTGACCAAAACGTCACTTTGCAGCCTCCTTCTTCTGCATGACGTGCACAGTCTATCGATGGAGAAATATCGGTACATACATCGAGGGAATCCTGAAATTGGATTAATTTGGCATTAGTTTTTTAGTATTTGCTCAACAAAAGATTAGTGAGACACAGTTGCGTAGCCAAGCTCTTTCAGAGGGTCAAGAGGAGTGTTGACATGGGGGTTGACAGTTTACCTTTGCCCCTCTTAGCTACGCCAGTGGTGAGAGACAGCATTTTAATTAATTTTTTTTTTACTTCAATACCTTGGTTGGAGACTCCACGGAACGCCTGGCAAATCTCGCGGTATTTTTCTTGGAGAGTTGCGCCACAGTAGTGCGGATGACCGCGGAACCTGCAAAAAGTGTCCAAGATAGTCATTATATGACCCTCTATAATCGCAGGTTGTGTTTACCAGTGTCATACATTACTAAAAAAATGTATTAAACTTTTGACAAAATACCAGCCAACACCAGCCTGAACAATGACATGTCAATGACTTCTTATATGCTACATTGCACTCGGGTTATGAGGTGGCAGCACAGCATCGAAATGCGTTTAAATCAAAGGAACGAGGTTATTAGCTCCACTGTGGGATAGTTGTTTCAATGAATTTCAATCTAGACCATTAAAATAACTTAATCTGTTTGCCCAAAGTACGGTAGATGTAAATATCGGCTGCTTTCTCCAATCTATTTTGGTGTAATACACAAGTTTTTTCTTTTAGTAAAATATGATATGAACAGAAATTTTTCAAGAGAGACTTCATTTTGTTGAAACATTTTTCAGATGGATTAAATTACAAAACTGCCATAAATGAGCAGTGAGTGTACGTTTACTTCCTGTCAAGGCCGGAAAAGTCAATGTGAAGGGCGAGGACACGCTCTTCAGTATACTTCCCAGTGGAAAAATCAATTGCCCAAAATACCGAAGTAATTTGTTTTTTAAATTTACACTTGTCCAAAAATATTTACGATTGAACACATTTCCAACGGTTTTCTATTTTTCTTGCCGAAAATCCTCTGGATCACCAATTGCAACAGGCCTACAGCCAAATTGACGATCCTGTTTGTTTCGCTCAGGCTGAAATCATCTTGTACATGTATGTAGAGTAATAAAGTCAAAAATAAGCCATTTGACAGTGGCCTGAGAACATGGGTAGGGAAAATGCATCCAAAATGGCGAGGCTCTGAAGTTAACATGATTATTAATATTTTGTGGATTTTGACAAATTGTAGAAAACGGTATTTACCATACTTTTGAAGACGATATTTTTGGGATAATAAATCTGCTTGGGTTATAATTAGATTCCAAAGCCCCATTACGGTCTTGTACATAGTTGTTTAAATCCATAAAGCCAATGTTTGTTGTCTTATTAAAATGTATTGTGACGGTACAAATGTCTAATTATTCCAAGTAAACTTCAAGACAGTTTTACTTACACTCTCCCTCCCTCTTTGACAGCCGCGTCTGGGTGCCCATTGATTTGTTGAACTATAAAGAAAACAACCGAAAAAGTAATAATAAGAGAGAAAACAAACTAACAGAGGTCAAAGTCACATACAAATCAATTTAATGGGTCAACATGTTTGATTTGTTGGATTACAAACCCAGGACACCAAATAAATATCGCAAATTTTCTCTTTTTCCCGATAGGGGGCCTATAGGATTTTATTATTCTGGTGAAACTGTTTCCGTTTTCCTCTGACAAATTATTTCGAGTGAACTGAATTCAAAACCAGACCAACACGTTTAATCTGTTGATCCTGGACATTTTAGTTGCGTGTGAAAAACTCCCCGACTCTTTTCAAATTTCACACCATGTTCCTCGCATCAGTTTCATTAATAACTGAATTTTCAATTGCAACTGAGAGCAAGGAAGACAAATAGTGGCGATTTTGAAAAACATTGCATTTACTGCAGGGAGGTAAAGAACCATGTTTCAACATTTTTAAATTTAGCGGGCTTTTCGTGGGCCCTCAAAGTTACGTTCCTCTTTATGTGCATGGGTAATTTCCATATTCTTGTAGGACAGTCACCGGTTTCTTGAGCTAGGGCGATGGCTGGTCCATGTAGCTCAAATCCCGTTATGGACCGCTGCGTTATTGTGTGGCTAGAAATTGATATTGCGAACTTATCAAAACAATTTCTCTGACCCAAAGGCTTTTGCAAAAATTGCAGTGCGAGAACTGGCGGGGAGGAGTTTTACATTCTGAACTTCGGCACAGCATTATATCAGCACTGTATAACGTGGGGCGACATTTAACATGCTTTGTCGCCATGGCATGGATTTCATAAGATGGTTTGTATAGCTCTGAATGAAAAATCAGGGTCTTTTTAAATCAGAAATGCAGGAGGGTGGGTGAATGGGTTTGTAAAACAGTTTTTAAAAATTAAACTTTTTACACTGAAAATGTTAATGGCCCGTGAAATGTATTTTTATGATAAAACTTGGAGTTATTCCAATAAGCGGAGGGCATTGCTGAATGTAATGTTTAGCAACTAAAATCCCCGGCAGCATACGTGTCTTCGGGTTTGCCCTGGTGTGTCACTAATATGGTAGACTGCCGCCTTGGTTTTACGTAGGCCTATGATGATATGCACATCAATAACAGAAAAAGAACACCAATCCTCTCCTCAGTTGTATCCGGGTTCGTCTTTAAAGGGAGGAAGCTCTCATGTGACCGGCTCGCTGCGGCGTTTTGAGTCTCAGATCGTTTAGGCATTGTATGTATCGAACAGAAGGTTCGCCTGTTCACGAGGAGTACCCACGAGGAGGGTGGCCCACAGCCTTTCAGGTGTATGGGCTACACAATGTATTTCGTACGTGCAGGTGAATATGGAAGGAAAATTACGACATCGTCCTCGCTCGTTCGCTCAGGGATCAATTACACAGCTTTGATCAAGGCCAACATTCAAAAGACAATGAATGAATAACCACGAGACAATACCAATAGAGGCAATACACGAAATCAACTCACCTGCAATGGCGCAAAGTAGCAGCAGAACGATGAATCGATTCATGATGATGGTGGTGACTGCAAAATGTTGCACTGACGGTATTAACAGCAAAGGTTGGACTAGAAGAAAGAGTACACACCAAGCCTGAATATGCCAAAATGTGCCAAGATCATGTCCTTATAAGCATTTTGGGCCCAATCCGAAGTTACTGTAGTCGAAATTATTCTACCAGGAGAAATCCCTCTAGCTTGCCAGTTTGAAAAACTCAGACACTTGAATGAAATTTTGTCCAACTGCGTCACTTTAATTAGAACTATGTCGGATGACGCCTGCGGCTTTAAGTATTTTTTGTTTTGATAATTCTGCCAATGATCACAAACTTGAACTCCACGAACTCTAGGTAAAACAAAGGGATAAATTTACACAGTTTCGTTAAAGCTCTTAAAGTAGCATTCCTCAATTTTTCCATTTTATTTTCAACTTTCGAGTACTGCTACATGTGTGCCGTTAAGCAATTGAACCCTTAACCAACATTTGATTTTAATCAATGCAAGTCAAGTACGTTCTACACCGACACGGAGCTTACCAATGTAAAAAATACCAGCAAAAAAAACTGTGTCACCCACTTGAAAGGAATTCGGTAAACATAGTTAGGCTACTGTGTTATTAAGTTTGTTCAAAATAATGACATTTTACTGGTGCAGTTGCGCATTTTGCCCGTTGATTGTAATCCGAATCCGGGTTAACAATTTTTTAATGTAAAAAATGTATAAGCTCTACTTCAAGTCAGAATCCTACAGTCTCGTGAAGACGTACAGAGTACACTGTTCGAAACGTCGAGTTATTCCCCGATTCTTCTCAGACTCAAGAAAGAGATTGTATCCGCAATCGTTTTACTCATATATTTTTTCACTTCTTATCCTTCGAAAGCAAAAGCTTGCCCTCAATCACGGCGTATAGCAACAGTGTCTTTAGTATGGAGAATTGAAAGTTTTGTGTTCGCGTGAATTAAAGAACTCAAGAGTACCAGATTTGAAACAAATTTCACTCGCAAAAAGCTTATTGGTTGCGCTCGACTAGTTGGAGCCAACGACTATTCGTTATAATTATTTGCTTTGCACTTTTGCATGAGGGCCAGTTTTCAGTTAGAGGGACTCTTGAATGCGTTTTGTGTTTCATGTCTGGTTTCCACAGCAAGTGTTCCATTTTCACTTTACATGTACTGTGTAGGGTGTACTATCTGCATGGTTTAGATCACACAGCATCCAGCGTAATGTTCATTGTTATTAGGCGTATAGAACAGTGGTGCTATGGTATCTATCGCTTCTTTACTTTTCACCTTCCTTTTTCCACTGTTCATCTCGTGTTAAAAGTCACAAGTTAGCTTGCTACTATAACTGTATTTTTGCGCTAGCCTGTCAAAGTTTCATTTCCCCCTTACTTTCTGCTAATTGAGGAAGAAATAATTAAATCCAATCTGTGTTTAGAAAATGCATTTGTGTCCTTTGATGTTTGCTTATTATGTAATTATACAATTGCCAGGAAAAAAATCCTTAAACTAAAACTTCAATAAAACCTGACAACAAAAAACGTCCAGATGCATAACTTAATTGAAACTGGTTCATGATATTTAGTAATTGACAAGTGTTGTGCCCCTACGATGACGTCACGGGAATTGTTAATTTTAATATATGCGAGCTTCGACTGACGTGAAGTTTAAAGGGCAGAGCGTGAACTAAAGAGGATACATGCGCATGGTCTGAATTTATACCTATGCCTGGGGTCCGTTAGACGTAACAATAAGTCGTTAGTCGTGTTTTGTCCTTGATCTTTAGTCAAAATCCATTGATAGAGCTCTAGTTTAAAACAAGTCAAATTTATGGTGAGTTGCGACTTAATATTGAACGACGTGACAAATACGCTCACCCAGTGTATATACGCGTGCAGCGTTATACATATGGAATGTTTTCTGTGATGACATCCAATGTCACAAAGCAATGGAAACGAGAGGATTCATTGAATAGTTAAAAGGGGATTTCTTTTCACTTTTCACTTTCTTTTCTCTGCTTTGGTATTTCTGCCCGCGAGGTCATTACTTTTTGTGATCCCATGGGATTTTTACCATAAGACAGGCCATAATCAAGAGTTATCATAGAAATGTAGCGGATCAGCCCCACGTGAGTTGGACGGTAGGAGGAGGAACGTGCACTTGGAGAACACGTGAACAAAAAATGATGTCTAACACCAGAACTACAATCTATTAAATATGAGAACAGTTCGTGCAGTGTAAGTTCTAGACGGCACCGTAAATAATAATACAAATTACAATGGACGGCCAAAGGCTAATACTAACAGGGCACATGGCTAGCTGACCAATAAAGTATGGCACGTAATACAGAAAACAGTTACCACATTGGGCCCTGTAAATCGTACAATTTCTCCTACAGAAGATCGTGCACATTCTACAATCTAGGTTCGATACCCCAAAGCCAAGAGACCAAACCTCGTGCACAAAAAGCGCCTTAAAAGTATGAACTTTATGTTAATACCTCCATGACGTGTATTGCAGGGATATGGGCGCCCTTACTCCGGTATGGTTCCTTACAGAAATATCTCTATAAATCCCCAATTTAGGACTGATAGTTTCCAGCATGGGATATTTCTTTCACAAAAACCCCAAATTGCGGGCCTATTTTGGATAGAGGCGGGCGGCTACGTTCAGAAATGAGGGCTTAGTTTTACTGCTACTTTAAGAGTAGCCTATCTTCGTTCAAAGGCGAATAAAAAAGAATTCGTGGCCCACCCCCCCCCCAAGAAATTGAAACGAAAAGTGATCTTCTGGCCATAATCTTGAATCTCCAGTGCAAAAAACGGAGGCCAACCTCTTCACGAGAATCCACAGGCGGCGTTATTTCTGTCCGATTTTGCCATAGACATAAATTTGCAGTGTTTTCCAAGGGGCCTGTATTTGGTGTCGTGCAACCTGTACTCACTCTAGTACTGTTGCGGTCGTGTACCAACCTCGTTTCCCATGGGTGTGATTTATTTTCGGACATTCCATGGAAAATCATTAAATTAAGGAACACACACGCAGTGCATGGGGTCGAGGTTGGCCACGGACTGAGATTAGTAAAATAACCGAACCACGACGCGACGCGTGCATGCTCAAAACGCAAAATGGACGGCACAGGAACAGGAGATGGCAGACTTCAGAAGATGGAAGTTGATTATAGCGAGGCTGTCGACAAGAGAATCCCTGAATGTCAGCAGCTTGCAAAGGTTGGTCGTTTTAAAATTTATCTGGTCCAGGCTGGCAAGGGTAGACTTTATTCTTCGTCCAACAGAGTATCGTTTTCGAGGACATAGAAATCTGCAAGTCATTATGCCTACTCTTGGCATTTTGTGTTAACCAGTTGCAGTATTACCGACGTTGAATTGCCCGCTCATTTGTAAACTGTATAGCATTTTTTCAACATTCTGCATACAGTTCATGGTATTTATCAGACCCAGTAAGTGTGGGTTATACTTTAACGTCATGATTAAGACTAGCCAAGTGCCCAACGTCCCCAAGGTAACCTCGAGCATGTCGAGTTTGCAAGTTTCGTGCTCCTACAATGTATGCTACATCATGTACATGTATGACTATTCCACCAGCAGTAGATGCACAGATCACAACTTAGGGACTGTCCTTGGATTTGGAGAATTCCCTTTATTCGGGGACAGCACCAGTCCCTCGAAACAGAGAATGTCCTCATAAAAGGGGACACTTTTTCCCAAATGGCCTTGAGTAAAAATTTCCATGCACTAGGCCTATTATTTTTTTCTCCCACATTTTCCATCCATTTAACCCCTTCATGACATGTTAGGGTAAGGGATTTAGACCGGGACTGCTGGGCTGTGGTTTGGCTTGGGCGGTATTTCGGTATTACCGAATACCGCGGTTTTGTTTTTAACACCGAGCAATACCGACTAACAATCCATGAATACCGGAATACTGACTAATTCGGTATTGGATTTCAATACCGCGGTATTCTGGCTAATTTGTTCAGAATGTTCCCATATCCCTCATAAGATTAAATCAGACAATTATATCCACAACAGTGACTGCATACTTTGTGGTTTTAGTCATCCAGCATCACGTTTGTATTGTCTCTTTTGGTGAGGAGATAAGACGTAATGTGATACTTCAGTATGCAGCCATCAACCTGCCTGTCAAAAGGTTTGGTGTGAGTAATGAAAACTTCCATCAAAATTTCTAGACGATGAAGAAATGGCGGCAACTTGGCATGTCTGTGTCATGTGACGATCATGTGACAATGCATGCAGGCATGCAATATGATCCCTACTCAGGCAAACGTTGGAAGTTGTTACAACGTAACAATTTTGCGAGTAACCAAAATATTTTTTGACGAGAATTTACAGGGATATCTTCAGAAATGTTTAGGATCTCAGACACAAGTTAGTAGGAGGTATTTTGGGGAGTACTTAGAGTTATGTTTTAGGTTTTCGAAATGATTTGCAACAGCTTTTTGTTTGTTTTTAACAGCCAAAAATGATTTTAACTTCGTAACAACTGGAGGAACAAAATGTTACGTTGTTGTATCAGATTATGACAGCTTCTGTATTCTCAATTGAAATAAATTTCATTTGGAGATTTATCCGATATCATAATTTACCTCTCTGTTGATAGGTTAGTTAGAAAATAAACAATTTATTTGGTTTGCCAGTGGTATGAAATGTCATATGAAACAGGTCATCAAAAATGTCACACTAAATACCGAAAAAACAGAGAGAAACGATGAGGTTTTGCCCTTGCAATTATTGTGTAAATCAACATTTTTTAATGTTAATGAACTGAATGTAATCAACACACATTAATTGACAAATACATATGAAAATTAAATGGGAAAGTGAAACTGGTCATGTTTTAAATGATCGTAATAATTGTAATGTCCCTGAAATACACATTGGCCCCCATATCAGAATTAAAACCCACATGTATGTCCTCATTAAAATGATGAAATTCTTACATTTTGCCCATCCATACTACAGAAAATCAACAGCATGTACATGTACTCTCAATCACTGCCAGCTGCATGACAGCCTGACCAATCGCTATGCAGCTCCTATCATTTCCCTCTTGTTTTCCTGTCACTCACAGATAAAGCTACACTGTGATTGCCCAACTTTGCTTCCATTCCAATGACCAATCATGGTTCAACTTTCACATGTTGTTTTTGTATGTGTAGGATGGCAAGCTGTCTGAAGCGATAGAGAGTCTGTTGTCCCTGGAAAAGCAGACAAGGACGGTGAGTCTTTAGGATAAACATGGTTTATTTTAGAGAATCTGAACATGTACATGTATCCATATGTACATGTACAGTACCCTGTTGTACATGAAGTTAAAACTTGCCTCGGAATACATGTTCATCCCCCAAATGCCAGTATTTGTTATGAACATCTCAAACCAGTGATCTCGCCCAGTGTTTTGCTAAATGAACTAACTTTTAACTGTGAGGTCAAGAAAACTTTTTCTGTTTCCGATTAATGCCTCTCAAAAATAGCGTTGACCAGTTTGTCAGAATTGTTTTTTATTTTGGTGGTCATTTTACCAAATATTGGCAGAAAAAAGTGATAAGTTGTCTCAATATCAAAATATCTACATTTGGCAATTTTATAAGAATTATGGACAGTGCACACTACCGTGCACAACACTAGCAAGGTGGGAAAGTGGTGAACAATGTCCGGATATCGTGTGGTAAGCACGTGCCCTGCATCTAGAGGAACAAGCGATAAACTTTGAGCTATGGCAGGAAATTGTGCAAAAGCAGGCTCGTTTAAAGTTTTCTTTCAAAAGTTACAAACATTTAAATGCAGACATTTTGACGTGGAAAAAAAACTGTTGAGAGGTTTTTTAATTTGATTTTCTAAGTCATGTAAGTTGCTGATAAAAATTGTAGGTTTACACCAAAAAATTAAGGTCTGTTGGGAAACCAGAAGCAGATATTGTTTTTTTTGGGGGGGCCTAACTCTGTGGGGTATTTAGGCTAGACACACTGCTAGGCACATCAGTTTTCATCATTTGTCAGAGTGGCTGGCCTTCCCAGTTAAATGACAAGATCCAGCAGGTCAGCTATCCACAATGGCCAAATGGCTTGGGAGTCTGCAGTTGCCAGTCACCTAAGATCCAACAGTGGAACTGTTCAATGGGACCACTTTCAAGAAGGCAGTTTGTCTGGCTGTTACTGATTGCAAAGTGCAACAGAGTGCTGTGCATGTACTGTGCTGCATCTAGCAGGATTTCATGAACTCACTAAATGCGTTGTGATACAAGCATCAACATATTCTTGACCTTAATGTTGTTGAGTCCTAATGGGATTTTACATACTGTATACCCCAGGGAGTATTGGTTAAAGCATATCCAGCTAATCTTCCTCTGCATATACATGTACATGTACTTCTAGTTCCATCCTTGAGGAGTCTTTGCAGGTACCAGTAGGGTCTTTCGTGTGGAGGGTATTAGCATACAGTTCCTGCCTGTTGAAAATTACGACAAAGTTACCTGTAACAACCGTTTTCTTGCTTTGTATGCTCCTTAGGCAGCAGACATGCACTCCACAGCACGGATCTTGGTAGCCATCGTCAGCATGTGTTACGAGGCGAAGGAGTGGGGTCTGTTGAATGAGAACATACTCCTTCTGACCAAAAGGCGTAGTCAGCTGAAGCAGGTACTTAAAGGTCAATGAGGCTGACAAAGGCTCTGTGCATACAAGGCCCATAGCTTATTGCTCCAGATTGCCAACTTTACAGTTACCATACATGTGAATGCATTTTGAGGGTACTAAGAAAATGGGTATCATTTCCAGTAGGCCCATTTGATATCAAAATAATCATAACAGGGTTCTCCCATGTACAAACTTGCATATCGGGCCCGATACGCAATTCTGCCTGATAGGCAAAAAACGGGCCGATATCCATTTTTTGATCCCCAATATGCACAATATAATGATAATAGTATTGCTCAGAATTATTTTACATATTGCCGATTGCATGTCCGGAAAATCGAGACGAATGAGCAATTAATAGTCCTGCATTTTTTCGTGTACTTGTACATACTATCGGTAGGCTACCCAGTACATGCATTGTGCACCACAGGTTGTTGAACATTATGTCACTTGACCCCTCATCGTCTCGACGGCTGTTCCATTTAAGACTTATCTAAAACATGGACTGAGTGATAAGATACTACAATGTACATGTGCCAATGGGCTGTTCCAAAACTTTGGCAGCAGTTTAGATTCTTGACCCCACGCCATGGCTTCGCAGAATGTTGGTAAACCACAACTGAAATCCCCCACAATTTTGAAAAATCCTGCGGAGAACCCTGCATAATGTGCAATATTTTTCTCATAGCGAAAATTGAATTGCACCTTTTGTTATACAATATATTGAAATATTAAGCAGTCCAATTTACATGTACCTGAAAAAAAGTTGCCTATATTCTTCCACCACACTTAGCTTTATTGCATTAATTACACTGGGTCTGTCAGGTAGTTTTCCTTTGTGCCCCACATGCATTAATGTATCTGGATACGGGCCATTGCACAGTACAGATTTTTCCAGTTTGGACTGCAGGTGCCTGCATACAAGGGGCTGTTGGCCGGACTGAGTACTGACCATACCAGTCATCCGGTCTTGTCAGTGATGCGCAAGACACATTTCGTTTGCCCATTTTGAACATTTAATCACAGTGTCCTTGTAGTTTTGAGGGTTCAGGAAGGTCATGTTTGTCACTAAGATCACACTTCAGTCAATAGAACGCTGTTGGCAGTTTGTTGAATGTTAATACCAAAACTTCAAATACCAGTAACTCCACGCAAAGTAGCAGTGACATGAAGTTGGGAAAATATGACTTTGGCACACATACATGTACATATACATGTACAGCTGTACGTGTCATAACCCAATTTACATATGCATCATGTACATGTATGTAAAATGGAGGTTGTCGCCAAGTGCATTCGGTGTTAAGATACCGATAATTGGTTCTTTACCATGTTTACAGCACTGCACCACATTAAAAAAGAAAGCTGCTCAGCCATTCAACTATAAAGTGCATGTTGTATCTGATGATACATGTATGAATTCCCAAAGATGTACAGGGACTAACTTTATTCCAGTTAATTCCACTGAATTTTTTTATGGTTATTGCAGTTATCCTAGCGCAATTGCATTAGCGCAGCTGTATGTATTGCCCTCGCCTAATGACGATCTGTTCTCAAAGCAAATTCCCAAGGAAATTTATGACTCTGACAAATTCTTGTTACATACATGTATGTACATGTATGAACTATTATTTACAGTTTTTTTAACCTATTGCCACCAGTCACCGCTCCTTGCTTGTGCTGCCAATTGGTCTTAACTTCCAATTGTGTTGGAAATTTCCATGTGGGCAAATGTGCAGGCGGACGCGCTCGGTACATGTACATGTAGTTTACTTGGCAGCTTAACTTGACTTTGTTGGTTTCATTCCATCTGACTGGACATCTTGACTATATATATACACCTTTGACGGTAACAAGCCATGGTTCAATGGTAACCAGTGCAGTGCGTACCACCATGTTTTTGTTGGCTTTATTTTCGCATGTGAAAAATGCTTCAAAATTCACAATGATTAGCTGTTTTGAGGTAACAATTTAGTTTTCTACTGGGTCAAGGGCTAAGAAAATAGACTGGAGACAGACTCAAGTTGGATTCACCTGACATACAGTATCTTTAGGCCAGTGCAGCACTTTGGGGATTGGACAATGTGATTGTCAGACTTTATTTTATGCATGACCTTCTGACGCAACAGTGAGTTTTTTTGTCGGTTTAGGTAAAAACAGGTATCAAACAGGCCTAATTTCCAGTCATACCCATTTGCATTCCTTGCGAGTGAGTGAAGGGCAACAGGTGTAAGTACTCAAGACCTTGGACTATTTCGGCAACTTTTGTTTCCGTGCGTAGGCCGTAGTGAAGATGGTACAAGAGGCATGCAGCTACGTTGAAAAAACGCCCGATTTGGAGACGAAGCTGAAACTAATAGACACGCTCAGGACAGTCACCGCTGGCAAGGTACGTACATGTATGGCCAACTTCACACAGCTATTAACCCTAACCCTCCTCAATCCTTCGCCTGTTGGAGGACTGAGGAGTGTTAGGGTTAAAGAACTCATAATGCATTTCGAGTGTTGGTGTTAAAGTTTCTGTAAATCACAGGAATTTTATCAGTTTGTGCATCTGACATTGCCTTGCTTTGGCACTGTGTATAACATTACTAGTAGACTAATCAACACCCTCCTTCTCTTAAGTTACTGACGGGTGAAATACACATATTGCTGTAAACAATTTCGAAATTTGGTCTACTGGTTCACCTATCTGTCTTACAGGCACGTCAAATGCATGGTTGAAACTTTATTTTAAAGCTGTGTCCAACATGGGCTTCCAGAGCGAGGTCCATTGTCTGCACATCTCCAGTCATTTCCAATAGACCTTTTTCCTGTGATGTCACAATCCTGCTGAACCTACATGTACATGTATGATGTGTTGTGATGGTAATGAGTGCATAGTGTTGTGATAGTAATCTACAGTACCTACTGTACTCAAGATAAACCAGTCAAGCATGCAACGTTCACACTAGCACTTGCACACAGTTGAAACTGCCCATAGGAATACAAGGCAGTCCACACGTGGTAATATTCTTTACATTTAGTCACGCGGGTGAAAAAGGTCTACATGTACATGTGTATAGTGAAGTCAACACATGTGGAACGTTGTTAATGTTGCTCAGTGTTCTCCAAGGTCGAAAATTTTCGCAGGGCGGTAGACAAAATTGCGAGCGTGAAGCCCTTACCTTAATTTTGGATTCCAGATGCCCTTTGGTGCATTCTGGGGCAATTTCCAGTCCACTCTGGTCTGTAATTTGGCCCCAAATCTGATTGCATTTACAACGTGGAATATTGGCTAGGATATTCTCCAGGAGGAGTTTCTTCATCGGAAGATTTGATGACAAAATTATTTTAATTTCCGGAGCATTTTTAGCAGAACCTCATGTTAGTGACTCAAGACATGTTTGAGATGAGCAGAGCATGCGGTTTTCTCAATGATCAGTTGACTGTGATAAGGCAGAGTAAAAACAAGCCTCAAAATGTGCCCTTGAATAAAAAAAAAGCCAAAAAAGATATGTTCAGGCAAAGATAAGTTTACAATTTCCAGCTCACATCATAAAAATGAAGCAATCCCTCCATCGGAGCAGAGCGTGGGTGCCACTCAGGCATGGCACGGTCCTTCCACTGGCACCCGCATAAACCCCGCAAGACAATGTTGCCCCGCAGGTACCAGTCACATGCACTGGGTGTACATGTACATGCTTGCACAATACAATGTACGTGTACATGTACAAAACATACGCGATGGTTTTTCAGGACACAAAGATTGACTATGCATAATGGTAGGCAGCCAACGATCACCGCCGTCAGTGCATCATAAGCGTTGTCGGTAAATTCAAACTTGATCCACAAACTGCGGCAAAACTCTTTTTATTAAAAACTTGAGAAAGTAGACATTCTGGGAAAAATACACTGCTCAAAAAATAGCAGGCAAATTTTAGGAGGGCGGCAAAATTTTAGCGGGGCAGCCCAAAATTTTGTCAGGGCGGTCCGCCCTGCTAAAACAGCCCTGGAGAACACTGGTTGCTGTTGCCAAGTGATCTGGTATGATTTCAGGCCGTGTAACATGCACAGAATTCAGGATGCCTTGATAATTTCCCTGGAAGACGTCAAGCATGTAACTCCCACATGCAGAAGGTGTCAAGATCGATGGCTCAAATCCGGCTTCCATCAATGACTTTGTTCAGTCACATATCGTCTTGACAAGAATTTGATCTGGAAGGACATGTCACCAAGGCATTTTTCACGTATTGTTTTCAGATCTATGTGGAAATTGAGCGAGCTCGTCTGACCATGACACTCGCCAAGATCAAGGAAGATCAGGGTGATATCACAGAGGCAGCTACCATCTTACAGGAACTGCAAGTAAGTACTTTGCTGAGGGTAGCCAAGTTGGTACAGCGGCATTTCCCTTACCTTCCAGCTCTGTGACCTGGGTTCATATCCCACCCATGTCGACATGTGGATTGGGTTCTTAATCCTCCTGAATATACTTGTCATCTATCCCCTGGGTTTCCTCCCACTTCTGAAACTGAGTAAATGTATTAATTAATTTTTCTGTCTTTGACAAGTTTCTGGAGGGGACGAGCTACATGTACAGTACTACTGGCACTTTTAAGAAATCAGTAATATTTTTGAACAGAATTGTAAAACTAATAATAGAATAAATACTGCATTTGCTGTGCTAGTAACAACTGAACAAGTACATGCTGGTTGGTACATTTATACTTGATATCAGTGCTTCTAGAGAGCTTCACATTTATCCCCATCTAACCCCTTTTAATTGCATCATGATCAAAGTTATTGTAATTTATGCATCAGTCCCAGATTGGCACAGTCTACCTTTTATACAGATACCTACAGGTACGTGTACTGTATGTATCCTGCAGAGAAAAAGCAGTACTTGTACAGTGTCTTTCTCAAGAAGTCGATAGGCCCCCCACAGGGTTCCAACATGCAATACTGCTGCAGTGGAGTCATCATTGCATTTATTGGACGCCGAAACGATACATACTCATTTCTTGAAAATGGTGATTTGCAGCCATGTGGCCCAGACTTGAAATTGTTAGTAGCACCACCGTTACAGATTGCCACATAAGTGCAAAACAAGCCACTACATGTATGTACATGTAGTTTGTTTTTTTATTAATGGGCTACTGACGGCAGTCCAGCTGAAATACTGGTACATGTAAGGCCAATAGCATGCCTGCCAACTGTTGCAATTTAATTGGAACTGCTCCGATTTTCGACACCTAAAAATCAGACTGTTCTGTTTTTTTCTAATTTGTGGAGAAAACAAAATCTGGAAAAAGTCGTACGCATAACCATGCACCGTCAGGGAAGTCACAAGCATTCAGAAGTGCAACCAAAGAATTCCTTATTGTTCGTCCCATTATTTGTGACTGTTCTGGTGACTGGGCTTGAGTCCAGTCTTGTAGATGGTCTCATCTACAACACTGGAGGCTAGCAATACCGCAGAGCATGGCTTCAAGCCACTAGTGTGGTATCTTTGATGGTAATGTAATTATCCCCCTTTCTCCAGTAACTGATTTGATTTGTAAAAAAAAAGTGTTGTCTCTTGGGCTGTCTCAGGTGGAAACATTTGGCTCCATGGAGCGCACAGAGAAGGTCGATTTTATCCTGGAGCAGATGCGGTTATGTCTAACCACCAAGGATGTCATCCGTACCCAGATCATCAGCAAGAAGATCAACCCCAAGTTTTTTGACTCCAGTGAAGCAAGTGTGCAGGTATTGCCTTATCAGAGATCACACTAATTTAGAACGGAATATTAACCAAACCAACCGAAGGCCTATTAAAGCATTAAGAATACGGGCGGTTCACAATACAGTGCGCCACCAAGAGTTTGCCACAGACAGGCAACTTTTCCAGTTTACAGTTGACAGGCTGTCGTGATTGAGCACACTTCAGAGCATAACTTGAGGATATTTGATTAAGTCATTGCCTACACCACTTAAAAACCATCGTTTTAATTACCTTACACCAATTTGCACTAAGCAAGTTCAAATTTTCAAGCAAGATTAACCACTTCGTGCCGGGGCA